>PVJD01006368.1:0-99413 GCA_004026545.1 Mormoops blainvillei
TATGTTTGTTCTAGCTCTTAAACACAATTATGATTCTCAATTTCAGTTTCACTCTTTTGCAAGATCTTGAGCTTCTGGAAGTCAAGAACAAATGCTTTTGTATTGATGCATCTCTTGCATTCTGTTCCAGTGTCAGGAGCATATTAGTTTCATAACACATGATGATTGAATGCTGTTAAAAGATGTTTCAATATTAAGTTCTGGCATTCTTGGTGTCTTTTATGGGTGTCTTTTTAAAAAACTTTTTAGTACTCTATGAAGTACTATTGTACACATGACAGTAACAATTATGTCATCAGTTAGGGGAGATGCTGGGCTGAGATGATCAACAAATTATACATATGTCACCATGAATATATCAAGTAGTAACAACTTTTGTCCACAACTGGTTTTAGCTGATTTTTAATAACCTGACAGAAGATTACAGATTTCATCACTTATGTCTAAACTCCAAATATTTTAGTTTTCTTTAGCTCTAACATGATCCCATAAGAATGATCATTCACTTATGAGCTGCAGCAATGAAAAAATGTCCCCTTTATGTGTAACTAAGATACATTTTTCAAAAAATATTTTATTTGCTCATCAGGATATTTTATCTAAATATATTGGTGTGATTCTTACTTTTTTTTTTTTTAAACCATAAGGACCTTCTGTTTTCGGAACTGAACTCTTATTTACTGGAGCCAAGAAAGAGATAGAAGGCCTTCTCTTTGATCTTTCCTATTTTAAAGCTCAAATGGGGGTACCTTATATCCTTTCAGTTACTTATATTTTAAAAGGGTTGATTAAGAACTAAAATCAATGATCTTAAGGGTTTCAACCTTGTGAACATGACCATTACCAGATGTGTAGGAAACTTGAGGTTTCTTTAGGGAAAATTTTCTACATTGAGTGCCACTTGGATTGGCACCTCTAGGAAAGAGAAAGAAAATGCAAATAAAATGACTAATTAGTACCCCACAAAACAGCCTAATAATGTAGACTAAATCAAATGATACCCTCAATAGTCAGAAAAAACCCTTTTTTTCAGTGTTCAATCATTGCAGTTGTATATTTTAACACAATAATAAATGGTTCATTGGGCAAGAGAGTCTGATTGCTCTTTCACGGTCTAGTTTTACTGCCTTGGTTATCTCTTCCAGAGATACCTGGGAAATATTGTAAACAGGCACAGAGATATCTCAGAAAAAATTGCAAGAAATGAGGCATTTTTTTATAAGTACAATTTTTACACAGGCTGAATTTTTCCTAAGTAGAACAGATGCCTGTATACTGTGATTTTGGAACTCTGATAATGTCTCTTGCTGTTCTCCAAATTTTCATACCCTAATTTAGTATTCTCTGCTAGCTAAATTTTTTAAAAAAGAAATATTTTTTTTCTATTTTATTACTAACACTAAGATTAAAATGTAAATATTCTAGGGAAAATAAGTTGATAAGTCTGTGGTTCTTAATAGTGAAGTAGTTAATAATATCTTTTTGTAGAACCTAATTGCGATAGAGTAGACCATGGACTACGGAGAAGGAATAGGGGCACTAACTTGCACATGAGTTCATCTGTTTTATCATTCTGCTGAGGACTAGCTCCATTTCCAAACAACTGAAACTTATCCATTTAAACAGTGGACTGCATTTCATTTCACATAGAAACATATCTAAAATGTATTGTTCATTCCCTTGACTTATTAAAGAGAGCTTATTATAAAGAATATAAACCTTCTTCATGACCCAGAGTAATTATTTGTTTGTCCCTAAATTATCTTAGATTGCTGTATTGTGTGTCAATTCTATTGTCTTATTAATTAATGGCAGCATCTTAGTGTAGTGGCTTTTAGTAGCAACCTCCCCACTCTCCTCCATTCCTCACTGTCTCTCATGTACTCTATAGCTCAATAACTTTAGAGTCACAAAGTTGTAGGTTATGGTTCTGAACACAATATTTAGTGGTTGTTACTTGACCTCTTTAAGTCTTCCTTTGTGGAACTAATGGTAGTCCTTCCTGCAGGAACTGTGGTGAGAACTAAATTAAAGATGAACATGAGCTCTGGCTGGTGTAGCTCAGTGGATTGCTCATCGGCCTGAAAACCAAAGGGTCACCGGTTCGGTTCTCCAGTTAGGGGACATGCCTGGGTTACAGGCCAGGTCCCCAGTAGGGAGTGTGCGAGAGGCAACCAGACATTGATGTTTCTCTCCTTCTCTTCCCCTCTGTCTAAAAATAAAATAAATAAAATCTTTTAAAAAAATTTTAAAAAATGAGCATGAAGCATCAAGCTTTTAGCTACAACTTGTTTAGCTGAATGTGGTAGCTTAGAAGCAATAAAATGAAACAAAGTATCTAAGCATATTAAGTAAGCAACTTGAATTTTAAGTATAATTTTGAAGTTATAAAAATCTTTCCAGAGGGTACATTTATTACTTACTTCTGGCATAGAATGTTCTCATGAAGACAGAGGTAGTTTTCACTAATATTTAAATTTAAATAATGCCTAGGAGAGAGAGAATTATAGAGGATACCTGCTAGAAAAATGGATAGAATTTTATTTTTACATACTAAAATCGAAGAATAATGTATATTATTCAATGAATAACCATTTCATAAGGTGCATCATTTGTGTCTTCAATTATACCGCAGCCTTTTGATGTTGTTGCCCGTATTTGGTTATTGCACTGGCTCTCACGTGCCCAAGTTTGTATTGTTTAGAGTAATGATAAGTACATAATGAACTATGAATAATTTTAGGAAAAAGAGGAGAAAAGCATGAGAGGAAAGTTTTCTGGCCTTAGTTATTGTGGGGTTGCTCCACCACTTGAGTCCTGTGCGGTGTCCAAGAAATTTCAAAGCATCATTTCCTAGCTAAAGGACTTTGAGGACCCAAAGTGAACTTTTAAAAGGTCAGTTTTTAGTTGCTTATGGTCTACCTTTTCTTCCTCATATAGTTATTGCTGACATTTAGCATAGCCATGAGAATATCCAATTAAGAGTTCTGCTTGGCAAGTCACCTTTAAATTTTTATATTTTATTTGTCCCCTAGTATCTATTTTGAGTGCCACCATCTTGGAAAATTGAAGGTGTATGATATTTATTATAATGGTCCCTCTCCAAAGAAATAAATGTTCTATAATAAAAGGCAGGCCAGTGTGACAAAAAGTATTAGAACTTCCACTCTCCCATCAGATTACCACATATAATCTTCAGGGCTTATCTTTTCTTGGCCTTTGTTTTTGGCTAGAATGTAAGCATAGAAAAATAGCACATTGCTAACTCAATTACTTGGGGCTCTTTCAGCCTGAAGATCCTCATAACAAATGATTTTAGTGGCTTATATACAGCAAATTAGAATTTGAGGGAACAGGTGATATTGAGTGAATCAGAGTTTACCTGGTATTCTGTGGGACAAATTAGTGAGTGAGCCTTATACTCACTAAAAGAGCATTTTGTTTGAGGATCAGATCTCAAATGAAAAGTCTCCAGTTGCTTTGGAGGGGACCATTATCACAGTACAATAGGCTTTTGAGAATTACATTTGACAAAACTGAAATAATGAAGGTCACAGGCATCTTGTTAAAATAGCAAGGAAACCATAGAACCAAGGTGTTGAGCAAGAGACACTTGCTTATTTTGAATCCTAATAAGATTGCTTCTTTCTTCTACTTTCCACAGAGAACTCTTTTTTATTGTTGTTCTATTACGGTTGTCCCAATTTCCCCCTGTTACTCTCCCCTGCCTCATCCAACCCCCCTCCCCTCCCACTGTCAATTCCCACCTTTCCGTCCATGTTCATGGGTCATTTATACCTGTTCCTTGACTAGACTCTTTCCCTATTTCCCCCCTTATCCTCAGCTAAGGTGTCTTCCCTCTTCTTGAATTTGTTGGAATAGTTTGAGAAGGATGGGAGTTAGATTTCCCCTAAATGTTCGGTAAAATTCGTCTGTGAAGCTGTCCGGTCCAGGGCTTTGTGTGCTGGAAGTTTTTTGATTACTGCTTCAATTTCACTAGCTGTTATTGGTCTATTCAGACTTTCTGCTTCTTCTTGATTCAGTTCTGGAAGATTACATTTTTCTAGAAATTTGTCCATTTTGCCCAGGTTGTGAAATTTCTTGCCATATAGTTGTTCAGAGTAATTTCTTACACTCTTTTGTATTTCTCCACAGAGACCTCTTGAAAAACAAAAAGTGATTTATTTTCTGACATTGCTCTTTTGTCTGAACCTATCAGAAACTTTAAGTTATGGTCTTTTTTATCTTTAGAAAATAAAGATAAGGTTTTACTTTTAAGAAAAAAGAAAAATATTAGATGTGTGATTAAATATTGACAGTCTGGGCATATTCAAATTTAATTTTTAAAGACATTTGATTAGAAATTCTCTCCTTAAATCTGCTGGTATTTCATTTGACAAGGTATTGACTAAAACAACTCCTGATTCATCATAATTGAAAGGGAGGAGCTTCATTAAAATATGAAGCTTGTTTTCTTTGAAGTTATTCTTTGTTTTCTCCTTTCATCCCCCAAAATGATAATTATCAAGAATACAAATTTTAGAACTACTCAACAAGCTGAGTGACGTTACAGAAACACTGCCAAGAAGCTTAGGGCCTATTTTAACCCTTCAAACATATTCTGCAATTTAGACTGATATTTTAACACCAAACATCATCACAAAGAAGACTCATAAGAGTAAAAATACTATTATTGTGGATTGAGTCTACTGAAGGAATTGGAATTCAAGAATGAAGATATATAAGCAGAAATGACCAGGGAATATCTATTTCAAACTGGCAGTTTGTTCTAACAATTTGGCATTGGATATAATGTTCAGTGATTTCATGTATAACTGCATAGTAATGCTAGTAATTTGTCATTATATTGGGAGAACAGACTAAGTATGCCTGCTTTTATGATATTGCTTTTATGTTGTCACCATTAAATACTCCGATGATTACTAGTTTTGTTGAATTTCATTAGAATTGTAAACTAATGTTTCTATATATCTTAGGAAAAATATTTCCTGGCTAACTTTTTTAGAAGTTGATAAAAATAAGCATATTATGTTCAAAGACTAGCCACAGTGGAGATAACCAAAGAAATGCTGTTTGAAGAACTGGCTTGGGAGACAAGATGCACAATCATGAGAAGATGACTAATGATAATAAATAATTGTATAAAAAGGATGATATAATTCATGTGTTGTGGTTTATGAGTTTAGCAAAAGAATGAGCACCGTGAATGGGGCTGATCAGGAATGGTATTACAGAAGTCAGGCTTCACTGTGTAGAATTAGATAACATACAGGGGAAGAAATAAATGACATTCTAGACAAAGAAATAACCTAAAAGAAGGACAGAGGCAGGAATGTTCAAGAAATGTACTATAGTTGAAGCATACATACACTGGGACTGAAGCAGAAAATAATGTTGAAAAATTAAGGGGATACAGTGGAAGGACTGTATTAGTTTGTGAGGGCTGCCATAACAAAATACCGCAGACTGGGGAACTTAACAAATCGATTTTCTCAAAGTTATGAAGGCTTAAAGTCCAAGAACAAGGTATCAACAGGTTTTTTCTCTTCTAAGGCATTTTTCCTTGGCTTGCAGATGGCTGCATCTTTACGTGATCTTCCCCCCACGTGCCTGCATGCTTAGTGCCTTCTCTTGTTTGTCCAAATTTTCTCTTCTTCTAACGACATCAGTTATATCGCATTAGGGCTCACTCTAACAGTCTCATTTTAAATTAACCACCCCTTAATAGGCCCTATTTCAAAATATAGTCACATTCTGAAATATTAAGGGCTAGGTTTTCAACGTATGCATTTTGGAGGCCCACATTCAGCCCATAAATTTGTGTGCATGTTGAGGTAAAGATTTCAGAGGGAGGATTAGTGACCTGGGATCTAGTTCTGACTGAGTCATTCCTTTTCTATGAGTCACTGAGTGCATTGTGACACCATTCTGGTCCTACACATAAAACAGAATTGAACTAAAAAAATCCTCTAAGCTTTTTCTAACTAAAATTCTATATTTGGGGGAAATTCCTAAAAATATAAAAATAGGTCATATAACCATAAGTCAACTTATTTCATGAATCAGTTTACAGTTAATGTGACCAAGCATAACTTCTACAGTAGCATTTTCCCAAACTCTTTCTAGGACCATTGGTATCTCATAAGACACTAATAGATATTGCTCAAAAGGTATTCTGAGGTAATAAAAATTCAGAAAATTTGGGAAATTATTTTGTCTGTAGGACCTCTTTGGGTGTTTAGCTAAGCCAGAGCATATTGTAGAAGTTACAGAGCTCTGAGGCAGGTGCATTCTCCCTTTTTCCTAATGTACCATCAATATCTTCTACCCCTTACCTACAAGTTTGTACAATACATATAAGAAACAAAATCAAGGTTGTTTTATTAGAAGAATTAAGCCTGCTCTCTGAAGGCTTTCACTCTCTTATATAAGAATTATGTTTGAGAACATTTAAAATAATCTGGGGAGTGGCTATTATAAGTACAGTATAAAAAATTTCCAACAAAAGTTACAGTGGGAGGCAGGGTTGAAATGGCAGAGTAGAGAGATTCTGGGCTCATGTCCTCTTGTGGACACACCAGAACTACAACTACATGTAAGGCATCTATCTCTGAGAAAAACCTGAAGACAAGCAAAATATATTCTCTACAACCAGGATATAAAGAAAAAGTCACATTGAGATAGGCGATGGGGGCAGAGGGGTAGCCTAGTCAGGACCTCTGATGTGGCAACTCACAAGCAGAGTAAATTCAATACCACATGAGAAAGATCATACACCATGATCCAGTGGGAGTTATTCTAGGAATGCAAGGATCATTCAATATTTGCGAATCAGTTAACATGACACACCACATCAACAAAACAAAAAATAAGTTCCATATGATCATTTCAATAGATGCAAAAAAGCATTTCTAAAAACTCAGTATCCATTCATAATGAAAACTCTCAGCAAATTGGGGATAGAGGGAACACATCTCAACATAATAAAGGTCATATAGGAAAATCCCACAGCTAACATCATATTCAGTGATAAAAAACTGAAAGTTATTTCTCTAAGATCAGGAACAAGAAAAGGATGCCCACTCTCACCACTTTTTATTTAACATAGTATTAAAAGTCCTAGCCACAGCAATCAGACAATAAAACATATTCACATTAGGTACCTCCATTTTTTACTATATGTAGAAAACCCTAAAGACTCTACCAAAAAGCTATTAGAACTAATAAATGAATTTAGTAAAGTTGCAATTTACAAAATTAACATACAGAAAATCGATTGTGTTTCTGTCCTAATAAACCATGAGAGATGAAAATCAAGAAAACAATCCTATTTACAATTTAATTAAGAAAAATAAAACACCTAGTAATACTTTAACTAAGGAGGTGAAAAACATGTACTCTGAAAACTATAAGACAGTGATAAAAAAATTAAAGATGGCATAAATAAATGGAAGGATATACAATGGACATAGATTAGAAGAATTCACACCATTAAAATGTCCATGCTATTCAGAGTAATCTACAGATTCCATACAATACCTATCAAAATCCCAGTGGCATTTTTCACAGAAATAGAATAATTCTAAAATTAGCATGGAACTACAAAAGACCTCAAATAGCCAAAGCAACCTTAAGATAGAAGAACAAACTTGGAGACATCACAGTTTTTGATTTCAAATTGTACTACAAGGCTATTGCAATTAAAACAAAAAACAAAAAACATGGAACTGGTGCAAAAACACAGAGACCAACTGAACATGATAGGGAGCCAGAAATAAACTCATACTTACATAGTCAATTAGTCTATAACAAAGGAGGTAATAATATCCAATGGGGAAAAGAGCGTTTCTCCAATAAATGGTGTTGGGAAAACTGGATAGATATATGCCAAAAATGGAAACTGGACCACATTCTTACATCATAGACAAAAATAAACTCAAACTGGATTGAAGACTTAACTGTAAGATGAGGAACAATGAAACTCCCAGAAGAAAAGATAGGCAGTAAACTCTTTGTCATCAGTCAGCAATATTCTTTCTTTCTTTTTTTTGGTCTTTTTTTTTTGGTATATTTTATTGAGTATGCTATTACAGTTGTCCCATTTCCCCCCCTTACATTCTCTCCACCCTGTACCCCAAGCAATATTCTTTCAGATATGTTCCCCCAGGTAAGGGCAAAAATAAATGAAATTATGTAAAACTAAAAAGCTTTCACACAGGGAAGAAAACCATTAAAAAAAAAAGGCAATCCACTTTATGGGAGAAGATATTTGCAAATGACATATCCAATATAGGGTTAATATTCAAAATATAGAAAGAAATGATACAATTCAATATTGAAAAGAACTGAAACAACCTGATTAAAAACTAGTGAAGCCCTGGCCTGGTGGTTCAGTTGAAGTGTCATTCTGTACACCAAAAAGTTTGTGGGTTTGATTTCCAGTCAGGGCACGTACCTAGGTTGTGGGCTCGTTCCCCAGTTGGGGTGCTTAAGGGAGGCAACCAATTGGTGTTTCTCTCTCACATCAATGTTTCTCTCTCTTTCTCTCTCTCTCTCTCTCTCCATCTATTCCTCCCTCCTCCCTTTCCTCTTTCTAAAATCAATAAACATATCCTCATGGCTTTATAAACATATCCAGTTTTATAACTGGAAGGTGGCACCTCTTATTCCCCTTCACATTTTTCACCCCTTCTACTCTGGCAACCATCAGCTTGTTCTCTGTATCTGTGAGTCTGTCTCTGTTTTGTTTTGCTTGTTCATTTGTTTTGTTTTCAAATTCCACCTTCAAGTGAAATCATACAGTATTTGTCCTTGTCTGAGTTATTTCACTTAGCATAGTACCCTCTAGGTCCATCCTAGGGCTGATTATTTTAGTGTGTGTATGTACCACACCTTTATCCATTCATCTGTTGATGGACACTTAGGCTGCTTCTATATCTTGATCATTATAAATAATGCTGCAATGAACATAGGGGCAGTTTTATATTTGATTTTTGAGGAATCTCCAGACTGTTTTCCACCATGGCTGTACCAATTCACAAACCCTACAACAGTACACAAGGGTTCACTTTTATTCACATCTTTGTCAACACTTGCTATTTGTTGTCTTTTTGATAACAGACAATGAGACAGGTCTGAAAGAATATCTCATTCTGGTTTTGATATGCATTTCTCTGACGATTAGTGATGTTGAGCATATTTTCATGTATCTATTGGACATCTGTGTCTTCTTTGGAAAATAGTTTGTTCAGATACTTTAACCATTTTTAAAAAATCCTCACCTGAGTATATGTTTATTGATTTTAGAGAGGAAAGTGGGGTGGGGGGGTGAGAGAGACAGAAAGAGAGAAACATTGATGTGAGGAAAAACATCAACTGGTTGCCTCCTATATGCACCCCAAAACCCCAAATGGGGATCGAATATGCAACCTAGGTATGTGGGAATTCAACCTGCAAGCTTTTTGGTGTACGGAATGACACTTCGATGGAGCCACCCAACCAGAACTTGACCAGCACAGGGAATATCGTCAAGAATATCATGATATCTGTATGGTGACAGATTGTTTCTAGATTTTTGATAATCACTTCATTAGGTATATAAATATTGAATAACTATGAAACTAATATAATGTTTATGTTAACTATGTTTTAATGGAAAGAAAAGGTATGGTACTCAAACCAAGGCCAAGGAGATAGGTATCCAGAAGGGAATGAAATACTTTAGCTACTTTAATTCTCTTGATTTTTATAAACAGTATAAGACTTCTTTTCTTAAAGTCATATGATAGCCTGGAAGAGTATAGAGAAGGCTCACAGCACTTTGAGAGATCCCAAATAACCTTTTCTTGTCACTTACTTATTTTCTGGGGAAACCAGAATGAGACAATCCATTCCTGAACCCATGGGAGTCCTAGAACTGGAATCGTGCTGTTTCCGAGCTCCCCACCCCTTTCCCTCGGGGAAGGACATAATGTTTAAGAGTTAATTGAGTTATAGCGTTGGCTCTGGGGCTGGTCAATGATAACTGGGTTTAGAAAGAAAGGGCCCATCTGCTTTTTAGTGAGTCAGGGAGCTCTGTCCTCAGGGCTCTATCTTTAAGAGTCAGAAAGAGTGGACAGCAATTCCCCAGTTTATTTGCCCATGTTCTTCTCTCTCATTTTAAAAAATAGACTTTCTATTTTAGAGTAGTTTTAGATTCAGAGCAAAACTGAGCAGAAAATATAGAGTTCCCACAAAATTCCCTGCCCCAACACATGCAGAGCCTCCCCACTATCAACATTCCTTACTGGAGTGGTACATTTGTTAAAATCAATGAATCTACAATGACACCATCAGCACCTGAAGTCCATTGTTTACATTAGGGTTCACTCTTGGTGTTGTACATTCTAAATGAATAATGACATATATCTACCATTATAGTATCATTTGGAATAGTTTCACTGACCTAAAAATCCTCTGTGCTCTGAGTATTCTCTTTTCATTGGTATTTACTGGTATTGCATTGGACACATTCTGGGAAATGCTGGCTCTACAAAACTGCAGCCTATATGAATGAATGGTAAAAGCCTAGTTTCTCCTTTATTGAAGCCAGTAAGAGCAATTGATTAAAAACATGTGCTATTTTATTGTCTACTACAACTCCCTGATGGTGTACCATGTGTCACTTTATACTTTACTAATACAAATAAACTATTTAGGTGGTTTGGGGGCCTAAGTGCCTAATATATTGCTCACTTACATTTGGTAAGTATTTTAAAGAAAAGTTTACTTACATTTTCTGCCAGGAATGTGGGACTGTGCAGCAGGGAGCTACATAAGAGTTTATATGTTCTCTTTTAAAATTGAATCTCATGAGAATTTTAGTTTCAAGAACACAGGTGTTCACCTGAGGGTAGGCAGTTTTTTAAGGATGAGCACTATTTCTGGGATGAGATGCATGTGTTGTGATCATGGAACATGCTGCAAAAAATGCAGACATGAATTTCCATCTTCAAACTTGGAGCCATATTCAGAGTCTAATACTGATAAATATATTAGCATTTACATGGGTCTTTTTATTTCATATGAGTATCAAACAGCATCACTGAAAGACACCAACCTTCTGGAAATACACTAACTTTATTTGCAGTAGCTATGAGGCATCTTCAAGAAATTTCAATTCCAAAGTAAAAAAGTTTATGGATGTTAATCAGAAATGCTTTTGCCAGTAGGATTCAATCTTGATTTGCAGAAGGTTTAGGGAAGTAAAAACTTGGACTGTGGCATGTTAGTACTTTCCTTAGTTACGTGGTTCTGTGTAAAATACTAACTCCTTTGGATTTGTGTCCTTGTTTATAAAAGAATGAAGGTGGATTAAACAATATGTATGTCTTTCTACTCTTAATACTTTAAGATTTTAAACAATACGCTAGTGAATAGTAATAGCATGTGCACATCTGGTGAACTTAATTCCTCCCTCTTTCCCCTGCTCCCATTCTCCTTTCCTGTCTTCTCATTCTTTCTTCCCCATTCATAAAGACAAGCAAAATAAGTTCCCTGACTGTAAATAGCTTTTAACTTAGTGAGAGAGACAGAGAAGTAAATTGGAATTATAATAGCGTGACAGTGGTACCATGGTGATAAATACTATGTAACAACATAGAAGGGATATCTAACCTTCTCACTGGTTTATAAAAGGGAGACGTTCAACTAATTAACAAAAAGAATGGCTGAACCACTTATTAAAACCATGAAATACTTCTGTACTTTTTGGTAATTAGCCTTTGCCTATACTCCCAAGTTTTTTCCCTGACACCTTGGCCACCCAAGCTTCTCTTCTGGGACTTCCCTCCCACACTTGTCTGATCCTGCCACTAAGGGGCTAATCTCCAAACAATGTAAACCTTCCTTGATTCTGTTCTAGCACTGTTAGTCTATGTCCACTCTAACTGGGCATCAGTGAGCCATACTTGTTGATTGTACCCCCGAGTTCACGGACTGTCTCTTGGATGACTGAGATATGAAGTTATTTAGGAGTGAAAGAGAGAAGAGTGGGAATAGGCCGAGCACAGCAACCAGGGTGCATACAGGCCCACTAATGGGAGAGAGGCTGGTAGGGTTTAAAAAACTGAAAATAGCTTATTAGATCTGTATTATGAGTACTAGGAGGGACATGATGAAAGAACTCTGGAGAAAGTCAAGTAATTTATATTGAAGATAAAAGGCTATTATTTATGTATTTCTGAAGATGGCACTACTATGTTATAGTGTTGTCAGGAATGCCAGAAAAAATACTACAGAAAAGTCTAGATACCACTGTTATACAGGCATCTGCCACCTGTGATATCTGCACCAAAAATGCTGGTGTAAGAAAGATCTGCTTACTCTCCCCATGTTCATGCAGCTCCTTCCAGGGCAGTCCAGAAGCACTGATATCTACTTCAACCCCAAAATAAAAATTTTTAAAAAAGTATACAGCTAATGGGTTTTTCTTCACATTCTGTTAATTAATCTAGCAGGAAAGGGAACTGGCATCTAGAAAAGAGATGATAAACTATCTTTAGATTTTAGCCATTTTGAATATGGCACTACTACTGTTTGGGGAGTGAACTATAAGGGCCTTCTAGAGTAATGTTAGAACATTTTATCTTTTTAATGACCTAGTTTTAGCAGTGTACAATAAATGTTTAGTGTATGCATGAGTAAATGAATAAATAACTGAAAGGCAATAATTCTAAGGTACAAGGTGGGAACACTTCTGGTCTGGATGTTTCTTTATTATGGAGAAAACCCCAGTAACCTAACACTCCTGGCATCTTTTCCCAATCTCTCCCACTCCTTGTTAGAAGACAGGGACTGATTTAGTAGTATTGGTGAATTTTGAAGAAGTAATTGGGCACCCATTGCCTAACTAATCCTCTCTTTTTTTACTTGTTAATACTTTATTATTTTTTTTACTGAACTTATTGGTGTGACACTGGTGAACAAAATTATATAGGTTTCAAGTGTACAATTCTATAATACATCATCTGTATATTGTACTGTGTTTTCACCACCCCAAGTCAAATCTCTCTCTGTCACCATTTATCATCCCTCTACCTTCTTTTACCTCTTCCACTCCCTTTCTCTTTGGTGATCACCATGTTTTCGTCTGTGTCTATAAGGGTTTTTTTTGTTTTGTTTTGTTTTGTTTTTGCGTAATCTTTTCACCCAGCCCCCCAGGCCCTCTCCCCTCTAATAGCTGTTAATCTGTTTCTGATATCTATGAGTCTATTTCTATTTTGTTCATTTTGTTCACTAGATTCCACATAAAAGTGAAATCATATGGTATTTGTCTTTCTTGGACTGGTTTATTTCACTTAGCAGAATAATCTCCAGGTTCATCCATGCTGTCGCAAAAGGTAAGATTTCTTTCTTTTGATGACCAAGTAGCATCCTATTGTGTACAGGTACCACAGCTATGTTACCAGTCATCAGAGAAATGCAAATTAGAACTATAATGAGATATCACCTCACATCTGTCAGAATGGCTATCATCAATAATCTACAAATGACAAGTGTTGGTGAGGATGTGGAGAAAAGGGAACCCTTGTGCACTATTGGTGGGATTGGTACAGCCACTATGGAAAGCAGTATGGAGTTTCCACAAAAACTTAAAAATAGAACTGCCTTATGACCCAGTGATTCACTCCACTTCTGGTAATACATCCAAAGAAATCCAAAACACTGATTTGAAAGAATATATGCACCCGTATGTTCATTGAAGCCTTATAACAGCCAAGATCTTACAGGCCTGAGTACTCATCAGTAGATGAATGGATTAAAAAGCTGTGGTACCAACTAATCCTCTCTGTAGCTCCTGGATTGAACTGACACCAGGGGTTGACTCCTTGGGCAGACCCTTTGCTCTGGGTGGAGAGCAGGAAAATGTTGGGAGACTTTTCTTGTTCCAATGCTTTCATGCCTTAGTAGCCACCCTTGTCTAACTTTGGGGTTTGTTATTAGAAAGCCTGCTTGTTAGCATGTATTAGTCAGATTTTCCAGTATCAGCTTTATAAGTAATAAAGGTGATGTTCTGAACCCCATTTTCTGGCTTTTATGTGATATTACAATTGTTTCAGAAGTCAGGTAGAAAATGAGAAGGCCTGTTGTCAGGCCTCTTTCAAATACAGTGATGCATTGCTCTTATTCAAGTCATAGAAAGATATGCTCCTGCTAAATTTAACCTCAGTATGAAAGCACTTTCACTATTCATTTTTTATAGTTCCAAATATATGCTTTATAATGTTTTAAAATCATATTAAATCATCAATGGCTTAATGGCTTTCTGTGGTTGTAAAATTTCAAATTCAAGGATTCCAAATATAATTATTTTTCCCTGAAAAAAATTAGTAATAAAGACCAAATGTTACTTTTTTGAGTCCTCTGAAAACTTCTGTTCAGAAAACATGAAATAGTAACAGATGAACAAATGTGTCTGCCTTTTAAGTCTGCAAGCAGGTCAGAAGGCTTTATATAGATATTTATCAATTATAATGTTTCAATATATTCTCAGAATACAAATAGTAATACAAATAGTTTTGCTAAGAACCATAAGAGAATATGATATGAAACTATAAAAAAATTTGAAAGCCTGTAGGAAGTGGATTGTGTCCTAGCAAAGCATAAATTAACAAAATAAATTTAAGAGAAGTGGGAAACCTCATAGGCCAATTATGAAAAATGGAAAAAGATTAAAATGGTAATTAAGAAGAAGCATTAAAAATGGGAGCTATCTAACCTATAAATAAAAAATGAATTTAATGTTGTCTAAATGTTTCTAGTGCATAAGAAATGAATGATTCGTTATATGAAGCCATTATAACTTTATATTAAAACCTATAAAGATAGTAACACCTTTTATATTATTATAAAAGCAAAGCTTCTAAAAAAATTGCCAAATAAAACCATCAATTCAAAGGATTATGCCAGGCAGTAATACAGTTTATTCTAGAAATGCTATAGTTCTTCCATCAACGATTGATCTTTGACTATAACTCATCTTCATAACAAGTTAGAACATTTATACATTTTCTTCACTAAAGAGCTGAAACTTTATTGAAAAAAGAATGCAGGGACCATGCCTAATTAGAACTCTGTAAAAGTACGACTATAAGAAAAATACTGAAGATCAAGATGGCAAAGGAGTAAATGGAAGTCACACAGACCCCCTCCCAGGACCAATCTGGAATTACAACTAAACTGTGGAGAAACCACCTGGAGCAAATGACTGAGCAGTAGCGAGAAAGAAGCCTTATAACCTCAGACAGACAGAGGAATCAGTTCAGCACAACCTGACTGGTAAGGAGTGTGGTAGAGATGGGAGAAGGCTGGCTGGGCACCCTCTTGTGGTAGTGCCAGAGGGATATTTAAGCAGCCAGTTGTATCCACCTGAGAAGAGCAGGGTCTCAACCATAAGTGGGGATGTCCAGCCTATAGCACCAGAACCCAAAGAGTGCGCAGATAACAGCCAGATGCGAAAAGTGGCAGGGCTGCTCTCTGCCAGAGATGGGCAGCTGGATACTGAAAGAGTCGTTTAAAGGGCCACTGCATAAATTTTTATCTGCAGCCACTTACCCTGGGCTCCAGCAAAGGCAGGGGCAGAGTGGACAAAAGACGCCTGAGGAGAGACTGGGGAAGGAGGCTTTGGGGAAAGAACTGAGAAAGTAGCCACCAGGATCCCAGTGCTGAGTCACCCCCCACATGGCAGCAGCCAGCTTGCTCAGGCAGACCATTCCCTTGAGTGGCAGCCTGAGAGGAAACGATAGCACCACCCCCAGGAGGGACTCTGACCTGGCCCTGTGGTGCTTAAGCCTGACTGCTAAGTACAGAGTGGCAGCCACAGACAGTAGATCCCTGCAAAGGGAGGGCAGTGGACTAGAAGCACTTGAGGAGAGACTGGGGATGGAGACTTTGGGGAGAGAAATGAGAGAGTAGCCTCTGGGATCCTGGTGCTGAATCCTTCCCCATAAGGCAGCAGCCACTGAGCTCACATGGATGTAGCAGCAGCCTGAGGGGAAACATTAGCCCCAACCCCAGGAGGGATCCTGATCTGCCCTATGGTGCTTAAGCCTGACTGCTGAGTGCAGAGTGACTAGATTAACAATTGATCAGACAACCAGACAGTGATTCCAGGAAGTCTCAAACCAACTGCCTAAGGTCAGACAGTGTCCACATCAGACACCACCAGGGGTGAACCCAGAAAGAAAAAACAGTGTAAATACTAGAGGCTACCGAGATGAAATCCACTGTGGTCTTCTCCATGATTTGTAATATTTTCTTTACTACATAGCGTTTTAACATTTATTTCTTGTCCATCAAGTTGATGCATATTAAGTCACTAGGTTTTATGTTATAGCTTATTTCTCTCCTTTCTTATAATAGCCTCAATCTCTTTACAGTCTTATTAATACTGATTCATTTGCAGTTGATAGTGGGATTACAGGGGGGAGTTATTTTTGCAGTTGTGGGTTTGTTTCCTGGGTATTGTTGTTTTGCCCTGGCAGCCAAATAATGGGAAGACAAAGAAACAACCTCCCATTGAAAGGAAAGGAGGAATCCCCAGAAAGACTACTAAGTGAAATAGAGGCAAGTAAACTATCAACTATTGTGTTCAAAGCAATGGTTATAAGGAATCTCAATGAACTCAATGAGTTCAGTGAGAATTACAAAAAACTATTGGAAAACGACAAGGAACTTACTGAAACTATGTAAGCATGAAAAGACACATAGAAACTATCAAAAAGAATGAAGAGGAAATAAGGAATACAATTTATGAATTAAAGAACACAGTAGAAGGAATGAAAAGCAGGCTAGATGAAGCAGAGGATCGAATCAGCGAGCTGGAGGACATGGTAGGAAAAAAATCCCAAAAAGAGCAAGGAATTTGGAAAAGGCTAAGAAAAATGAAGAGGGGTTAAGAGAAATACAGGACAACATGAAAAAAATAATATCTGTATATTAGGAATACCAGAAGGAGAAGAAGAGTAGCAAGGGACAGGAAACCTGTTTGAAAAAGTAATGATGGAAAATTTCCACAATTTGAGGAGAGAAAAAGTCACACAAGTCCAGGAAGCACAGAGGGTCCCAATCAAGAGGAACCCGAAGAGACCTACTCCAAGACACATCAAAATTAAAATGGCAGATATCAAAGACAAAGAAAGAATCTTAAAGGCAGCAGGGAGAAACCAGAAGTAACAAACAAGGGAGCCCTGATAAGGCTAGCAGCTGACTTCTCCAGAGAAACACAATAAGGCAGGAGGGAATGGCAAGAAATATTCCGAGTAATAAAAAGCAAAGGCCTACAGCCAAGACTGCTCTACTCAGCAATGCTCTCAATTAAAATTGAAGGTGAAATCAGGAGTTTCCCAGACAACAGAAGGCTAAAAGAATATATCTCTTCCAAATCATCATTGGAAGATATGCTAAAGGGGCTGCTTTAAGAAGATGAAGAAAAAGAGTGAGAAAGAGAGGGGGGAAAACAAGTACAAAGGGAAAAAATGAATAAGAACTTATCAATAATAACTTTAAATGCAAATGGATTAAATGCTCCAATTAAAAGGCAGAGTAGCTGAATACATAAGAAAACATAACCCACACATATGCTGGCTACAAGAGACCCACCTCAGAACAAAAGACCTACACAGACTAAATGTGAAGGGTTGGAAAAAAATTGTCCAAGCAAATGGACAGAGAAAAAGAGCTGGGGTAGCAATACTTCTATCATACAAAATAGACCTCAAAACAAAGACCAAAAAAAAAAAAAAAAAAAAAAAAAAAAAAAAAAAAAAAAAAAAAAAAAAAAAAAAAAAAAAAAAAAAAAAAAAAAAAAAAAAGAGAGACACAGAAGGGCACTTCATAGTACTCAAAAGAAGAATCCATCAAGAAGATATAAACATTGTAATCTTATATGCACCCAACATAAGAGCACCCAAATATATAAGGAAAATACTGGAGGACTTCAAGAAAGATATAGACAGCAACACATTTAGAGTAGGGGATTTTAATACCCCACTGACAATAATGGACAGACAGAGGAATCAGTTCATCCAAACAAAATATCAGCAAGGATAGTGTGGAACTGAACAATGCATTAGATCAAATGGGCCTAACTGATATATATATAAACTTTCATCCCAAAGAAGCCAACTACACATTCTTTTCAAATGCACATGGAACATTTTCAAAGATGGACCACATGATAGGACACAAAACAAGCCTCAACAAA
Source organism: Mormoops blainvillei (assembly GCA_004026545.1). Taxonomy (NCBI): domain Eukaryota; kingdom Metazoa; phylum Chordata; class Mammalia; order Chiroptera; family Mormoopidae; genus Mormoops; species Mormoops blainvillei. The sequence goes on from PVJD01006368.1 coordinate 18,266, forward strand.
TTTAAGAAAATTGATATCATATTAAGCATTTTCTCAGACCACAATGACTTGAAACTAGAAGCCAACTTCAAGAAAAAAACTAAAAAACATTCAAATTCATGAAGACTTAATAGTATGCTATTGAACAATGAATGGGTCAATACTGAGATCAAAGAAGAAATTAAAATATTTCTGGAAACAAATGAAAGTGGACAAACAACAATCCAAAGCCTATGGGACCCAGCCAAGGCAGTCCTGAGAGGAAAGTTCATAGAAATACAGGCCTATCTAAAAAAGATAGAAGCATTTCAAATAAACAACCTAACTATACATTGACAAGAACTGGTGAAACAAGAACAAAGAAAGCTGAGAGTGAGCAGAAGGAGGGAAATAATCAAGATTAGAGCAGAACTGAATGACATAGAAATGAACAGAAAAATTCGAAGGATCAATAAATCCAGGAAGTGGTTCTTTGAAAAGATAAGAAAATCAACAAGCCTTTAAGCAGGTTGATCAACAAAAAAAGGGAGAGGGTGCAAATAAATAAAATCATAAATGAAAGAGGAGAAATCACAACTGATACCACAGTAATACAGGGGATTGTAAGAAATTACTACAAACAACTATATGCCTGAGTGAAATGGACAAATTTCTAGAAAAATATAATATGACGAAGAAGCAGAAAGCCTGAACAAACCAATAACAGCTGGTGAAATTGAAGCAGTAATAAAAAAGCTCCAGGCACACAGAGGCCCTGGACCAGAGGGTTTCATAGAAGAATTTTACAAAACATTTAAGGAAGAGCTAACCCCTGACCCTCTCAGACTATTCCAAAAAACCCAAGATGAAGGAAGACTCTCAAACTCTTTTTATAATGCCAGCATCATCCTAAACCCAAAACCAAATAAAGACATAACAAAGAAAGAAAATTACTGGCCAATATTGCTGATGAACCAAGACGCTAAAATCCTCAAAAAACAATATTGGTAAACCTCATCCAGCAATACATTAAAAAGACCATAAACCATGATCAAGTGCGATTCATCCCAGGGATGTAAGGATGGTACAATATTTGCAAATCATTAATATTAATACATCACATCTTAAATCTTAAAACAAAAGGAAAGACAAAAATCACATGATCATATCAACAGATACAGAGAAAGCTTTTGATAAGGTACAGCACCTACTTATGATAAAAAACACTCAGCAAAGTGTGAATAAGGGGGCATACCTCACAATAACAAAGCCTATATACAAGAAACCTACATCCATCATTATACTGAACAGGCAAAGACTAACAGCTTTCCCACTAAGATCGGGAACATGAGGAGGTTGTCCACTTTCACCACTTCTATTCAACATAGTATTAGAAGTCCAAGCCACAACCATCAGACAAGAAAAAGAAATAAAAGACATCCAAATTAGAAAGAGGAAGCAAAACTGTCATTGCTTGCAGATGACATGATAGTGTACATAGAAAACTCTATAGACTTCACCAAACAACTACTAAGCCTAATAAGTGAATTTGGCAAAACAGCAGGATAGAAAGTCAATATTCAGAAATCAAAGGCATTTTTGTACACCAACAATGAAATATCAGAATCAGAAATCAGAGGAAAAATCCCATTTGCTACAGCAACAAGAAAAATACAGTACCTAGGAATAAACTTAAGGAAGTTAAAGACCTGTACTCAGAAAACTACACAACAGTGAAGGAAGAAATTAAGGAAGACACAAATAAATAGAAGCATATACCATGTTCATGGATTGGAAGAATTAACATCATCAAAATATCCATGCTACCCAAAGCAATTTATAGATTAAATGCAATCCCTATTAAAATGTCAATGACATATTTCACAGATATAGAACAAATAATCCAAAAATTTATATGGAATCATAAATGATCCCAAATAGCCACAGCAATTTTGAGAAAGAAAAACAAAGTAGGGGGAAATCACAATACCTAACATCGAACTATATCATAAGGCCACTGCAATCATAACAGTCTGGTCCTAGAATAAGAACAGACATATAGATCAATGAAACAAAACAGAAAGCTCAGAAATAAACCCAAGTCTCTATGGTCAATTAATATTGACAAAGGGGGCAGAAGCATAAAATTGAGTTAAAATAACCTCTTCAATAAATAGTGTTGAGAGATCTGGACAGCTGAGCCCCAAAATAGGAAACTCAACCACCAACTTACACCACACAGAAAAATAAACTCAAGATGGATAAAAGACTTAAATAAAGTTGTGACAACATAAAAGTCCTAGAAGAGAATATAGTCAGGAAAATCTCAGAGATTCCATGCAGCCATATTTTCACCAATATGTCCCCTAGAGCAACGGACATAAAGGAAAGATTAAACAAATGAGACTTCATCAAAATAAGAAGCTTCTTCTGCATGGTTAAAGAAAACATCAGCAAAATGAAAAAGGAACCAACTGCATGGGAAAATATATTTGCCAATGATACCTTGGACAGGGGTTTGTTCTCCAAAATATGTAAAGAACTCACACGACTCTACTCCAGGAAGACAAACAATGCAAGTAAAATATGGGCCAAGGACCTGAACAGACACTTCTCCAAGAAGGACATACGCATGGCCCAGAGATACATGAAAGGATGCTTAGCATCGCTAGCCATCAGAGAGATCCAAATTAAAACCACAATGAGGTACCAATTCACACCAGCCAGGATGGCCATCATCAATAATCAATAAACAACAACTGCTGGTGAGGATCTGGAGGAAAGGGAACCCTAGTACAGTGTTGGTGGGAATGCAGACTTGTGCAGCATTCCCAAACCATGGAAAACAGTTTGGAGTTTCCTCAAAAGACTGAAAAAAGGATCTGCCTTTTTGACCAACCATCCCACTGCTGGGATTATACCCTAATAATCCTAAAACACCAATTCAAAAGAACTTATGCACCCCAATGTTCATAGCAGCATAATTTACAATAGCCAAGAATTGGAAGCAACCTAGGTGCCTATTAGTAAATGAGTGGATCAAAAAACTATAGTACATTTACACAATGGAATACTACACAGCAGAAAGACAGAAAGAGCTACTACCGTTCATGACAGTATGGATGGAACTGGAGAGCATTATGCTAAGTGAAATAAGCCAGGCAGTGAAAAGCAGATACCATATGATCTCACCTATAAGTGGAACCTAATCATCAAAGTAAACAAGCAAGCTACATATACCAGCAACATTGAAATGAAAAATAAACTTACAGTAACCAGAGGGGAGGATGGAGGGGGATAACACTGAAAAGGAGGGGAAGGGTCATCAAGGAAAATACATAAAGGACCCATCAACAAAGCCAAATGGGGAACGGATGGAGGTTGGGAGGTTAGGAGGTGGGGAGAGGTGAGGTTGGGGAAAGTGGTGACAGGAAAATATTGACATGAGGATAATGGGATGGGGTGCAGGGCAGCAGGGATAAAGGGGAGGAAAACATGAGACAACTGTAAGAGCATAATAAAATATACAAAAATATATAAATAAAAAAACAAAAACAAAAGAAAAATACTTAAACATGTAAAAATTAAATATAAAATCCAAGGGCAATTATAAATAGTATTAATAAATACCATTTTAATTACAATAGAAACCAGGATGGGATACCTGCTAGTCCCATGTTAATCACTTTTGTATTGAAGCATGTAAATACACATATATAACACAGAAAAAATAAAATAATGGTATAAATTTTGAAAAAGAAACATTATTTTTGTTGAAGTAATTTATACTCAGAAAACCTAATTTATTCTAGAAAAATAGTATTTAACTTAAAATGAAAAGTAGGAAAAGTTATTGTATATAAGCAAAATAGAAAAAAATAGTAACTGTATTCTAGCAATGAATGACTCAAAAAGGAATTAAGTAAAATCTCATTCATGATGTAAAAGAAATCTATTAGATACTTAGGAATAAATTAACAGAAGGTGTGAACAATATGAAGAAAATGCCAAAAAGAAATTGAAGCAAATAAATCACATAGAAGAGGAGGACTTCCAGTTAAGATGGCAGTGTAGGCAGACATGGCTAGCCTCTTTGCACAACCACATCAAAATTACAACTAAAATATAGAACAATCAGCATTTAGAGCCAACAGAAATCGAGTTGAATGGAAGTGTGATAACTACAGAATTAAAGAAACCACATCCATCCAGACTGTTAGGAAGGGCACGGACATGAAACAAGCTGGTCCCGCATCCATGTATGGTGGATAAAAATTTGGGAGGGATATCTCGGGGGAAAGGAGTCCCAGCCCCACAAAAGGCCACAGAGCCTAGGATTCCAGTGCCAGGAAGATATATCCTCACAACTTCTGGCTGCAAAAACCAGCAGCATTTGAGTTGGTAGAAGAAACTTTTGGATCCCCAAGCAGTTCCTCTTAAAGAATCCACATACGGACTCACCTACTCAGACTCACTCACTCCCTCTGGGCTCCAGCACTGGGGAGGTGGCTTGAGGGGCATCAGTGGCATGAAGGGGGAGGCTGTGTCCGGCATCGAGGCAAACAGAGCCATTGTCCTTTTTCTGGGCCCTCTCCCCACAGAGCTGGCAGATGGGTGCCCTATCTAAGAATCCATCAACCTGGCTAACACTGCTTGACCTGCCTTGGAGATCCCCAGAGACTCCACTCCACCCAATTTAAGGCCCACCCAAGCTGCTTTTCCATATGAATGGCTGGTGTTGGCTTATGCTTCACAACTTCCTAAACCCTCTCAAACAAGCAGCAGCTGGCCTCAGTGAGTCCGAGGCCCAGAACTAGCAGCGTAGATTCACAGCTTGGCTTCACCTGGGAATCTACAAGCCTACACAACTAGCAGCCATCTCAGATTGCATTATAAGTCAGGCAGGGTGGCTCCAGGAAACATACAAGAGGGGGCTGATCTTGTCCTACACCACATGGGAAAACCCAGGGCTGGAGCACTCACTGGACTTTGGAGCACCACCACCCTGCCCCTGCACAGTTGATCCTTTATGGAGGGTTAAGGTTGGTGGTAAGTGGTCACAGCCAATCCTTGCAGCTGACTGGCCTGGGTAAATCCCTCCCATTGATCTGACAACAGCAACAAAGCCTGAACTACAAGAGGAGGGTGTATTCAGCCCACACACAGGGTGCACCTCGAGTACCCAGCTTGGGTGATAGTGGAGGCTGTGCCAGTAGACCCTACAGGACACCTACTACATTAGGCCACACTAACAAGATAGAGTCAAAACAGTTCTATCTAATACATAGAAACAAACACAAGGAGGCTGCCAAAACAAGGAGACAAAGAACATGAGCCAAATGAAAGGACAGATTAAAACTCCAGAAATAGAGCTAAATGAAATGGAGGTAAGTAATCTATCAGATGCAGAGTTCAAAACACTGTTATAAAGATGCTCAAGGAGCTTAGTGAGGACCTTAACAGCATAAAAAAGATCCAGTCAGAAACCAAGGATTCACTCATTGAAATAAACAACAATTTATAGGGAAATAACAGCAGAGTGGATGAAGCCAAGAATCAAATCATGATTTGGAACATAAGGAAGAAAAAAAAAACCAAATCAGAGTAACAAGAAGAAAGAGGAATCCAAAAAAAAGAGGATATTATAAAGGGCCTGTGGGACAACTTGAAGAATCCTGACACTTGCATCATAGGGGTACCAGAAGAGGGAGAGAAAAAGCAAGAAACTGGAATCTATTTGAATAAATACTGAAAGATAAGTTCCCTAATTTGGTGGAGGAAATAGATATGCAAGTCCAGGAAACACAGAAAGTCCCAAACAATATGGATGTTTCATTATATATATACACACACACATATATATATACACACATGTATATATATATATGAATATATGAAATGAAGTCTGTTTCAGGATTGTCTAGATTCCCTTTTAATGTTTTCTTTATCCATGTCAATATCATATGTATTATTACTATAGTTTTATAACTTGTGATATTTGTTCATTTTTCATTTTCATATTTTTCTTAAATTTTTATATTCAATATTACATGTTAACTTCAAAATTAGTTTTCTAATATTTTCAACATATATATATATGTTTAAATAGGAAAACATAGAAAAAGAAATGGTCAACTAACAAATGAGTAATTCTATATGGATAACAAAAACTGGAAAGGATACTCAGCTCACTAGTCAGAGAAATAAATAGCAAAGCAAAAAATGAAATACTACTTCATTCTACCAAGCTCCCTGGATTAAAATATACTCTAAAACAAACTGCTAGCAAAGTGACATAAAGCAGCTCCATTGTTTATCATTGGTGAATGACTTCTCATTTTATTGCTTTCCTGGAAAACAATGTGGTATCATCCACTTTAAAAAATTCATATTCTTCTACCAAGCCACCCCATTCCTAGGAATCTATCCTATAAAAATGAAAACATGATGTATAAAATTATGCTTTTCCAAAATTGTATCAAGAATCATTGCTCTTGGAGACCGAAAACAAAACAAAACTGGAAAGAAAATGAATCATAATCAATAAAAAAGTTTGAATAAATTATGCAGATATAATTTCCCCACATTTATTTGGATATTGTGAAGAGAGGTATGAATATTGTCTCATATTCATATTACAAATATTATGAGAGATATTATAAATAGAAATATAAAAAATTCCTAGAAGAATGCAATACATTGAATTTTTCGTCTACAAAAAACGATGATGCCAGCAGGATGGTGGCCATGGAAGTTGGAGCCCACAAGGAGTGTTTAATAAGTTATGTGCCAAATCAGCTTACCCTGAAAATAGATGGTGCTGGAGCACTTGGCCCATACCTGGCCATTGCTGATAGTCAGTGGCAAACAAGAGGAACGTGTGGGAAGGGCCTGTCCTGATTCCTAACCCCTGAGTGCTATGCCCTACAAGCAAGGGCGCGGCTGGGGTGAGCCTTAAAGCCAAGGGCGTGGGCCTGGGTGAAATCTTGCAGGTGCAGATCTTGGCCGTGGGAGTGAATATTCAAACAAGTACTTTGAAGGCAGAAGTGGCGAAGGTTCCATGTGAACAATGGTTGAACATGTCAGTCTGTCCTTAGAGATGAGAGAGTGCAGCTCCAAAGGGAGGGCAAGGCCTCTGTTGCCCTCAGCGAGCTCATAGTATTTAAGTTCACATCCCCGAATCTGGAGTGGGGGAGATGGACCATTCCAGGGCAATTTAGAGACCAGTTGGTTATTTTGAAGTTTGCGGTTTAATTTTCAAATATTTGTGGATTCTTCACCTGTTTCTCTGTTACTGATTTCTAGTTGTATCCCATCATGGTCTAAGAACATAATTTATATGATTTATAATTTTTAAATTTTGTTAAGGTGTGTTAAAGCAAGGCTCAGAATGTGGTTCACTTTGGGTGCATGTTCCATGACAGTTTGAGACTAATTTATAGTCTGCTGTTGTTGGGTGGAGTATCTGCTAAGTATCAACTAGATCAAATAAAGAGTGGCAGTACTGTTCATACCATTTATATCTTTATTGATCTTCTGCCTGCTTAATCTATCAGTTACTGAAATAAGATTGTGTGTTGAAGTCCAATTGTAATACTAGACTTGTCTGTTTCTTGTTTAAGTTCAATCTATTTTTGCTTCATATATTTTAATGCTCTATTGTCAGTGCATGCATGTTTGAGATGATGTCTTCTTCAAGAGTGTCTTCTTTATCCATGACAGTGTTTCTTGCTCTGAAGTCTTCTTTGTCTGAAGTTACTATAGCTACTCCAGCTTTCTTTTAGTTAGTGTTAGTATGATATATGCTTTCCTATCTTTTCACTTTTAACCCGAGTCTTTATATTTTAAGTGGGTTTCTTGTAGGTAACAAAACTTAGGTCTCATATATTTTTTATTGTAATAGTCTTTGTCTTTTGATGTATTTTGATCATTAACATACAAAGTGAGTATTTATATGGTTGGACTAATCTTTACCATTATTGTAACCTTTCTGTTCTTTGAATTTGCTGTTTCCTCCTGTCTTCCTTTTTCCTGCCTTCTCTAGTTTTAATTAAGCATTTTATGATTCCATTTAACCTCTTTCCTTATCATATCATTTATACTTCTTTTAAAAGTTTTTAGTGCATACCTCAGAGTTTATAATATACCTTTTAAATTAATAAATCCCTCTTTAAATAATATTAATCTGTCTCACATGTATTACAGACAACTTGAAACAGTATTCCAAATTCCTCCCTCAGGTTTTTGTGATATTGTTGTCATTCATTTTGCTTATCCATCTGCTGTAATCACTCAGTACATTTATTGCTTTAAGCAAACAGTTATATTTTAGATCAGTTATAAATAAGAAACATAATATATTTATTTATACCTTCATTTATCCCTTTTCTGATGTTTCACTGTTTTAAATGTAGATCTAAGTTTCTGAGGGGATTTTTCTCGGATCTCACCCTGAGAAACTGGTGAGTTTCTAGAGAGAAATTATTATGGGCACCACAGTTACTGAGGTATCAGAGGTTAGTTTTTCACTCAAAATTACCATGTAAGTGTGTTTATTGCTTAATGGCTCCAGCAACTTTTGTTCCAGGTAAGTAGATCACAGTTGCTTTATCTTTCTGGATTTGCCTGTCTCTCCAGATTTTGCTGGCAGTTTGGCCTAAAACCTCAGTTCTCTGATAAGAGCAAAATAAGCTATTAATTTTTATTTTACCTCAGTTTAATTTTACTGTAATTGTAGAGAGTGAATGAATGACATTCAAGCTTTTGGCATATCAGAACTCACACTGATATTTGGGAAAGTAAAAATGCAAAACATGATAAATTTTAATTAATTTTATATAAAGACTATATCTTGGAATAAAAAGGGGAAAAATTAGAGGAACTAAATCCCTCTTTGTTTTATATGTGCTTACATGTTTGTTTGAGGAAGAAGATGAGTGTGACAGAATGCTTATCATGTCATTAACATGGGCCACTGCTTGTGTTTGGGATATTTTTGTATTGTGCTCATTCCCTTCTTACAAAAAGAACATACAACTTATCTAATTAGAGTGTTTTTTACAACCTACATAAAAAGGTAAACTGAGGCATGTTCAAAGTTGTAAAAATGATGAGTTCATATGAGGAGAGAAAAGGAATTATGTTTGGGACACAAAAACCCTAGCAAGCTATAAGTGAGTCTGTCGAGGATTGGAGGGAGGCTGTATTTATAGGCACAGAATATAAAGTGGGGAAAGTTCAGTTGGAGTCTGTTAAAGTCAAAATCAAATGGAGACCAGCTTTGAAAATTCCCTGAGCCGATAAAACCAGACCAGTCATACAAAGAAAACTCAATATAGCTTCTTTTGTGAGACCAACCTGCGCTGGGTCATTTCTTATATATCCCTCTGGAAATCACAGCCAAAATTTCCCAGGGTTAATCTGAGCCATCCCTGAACAATTCCCTGTCACTTAAGAATATTCCGATATTATCAGTTTTCTATAAATTGGGCACTTAGGGAAATCACCCTCTCAGTCCCTCTGAAGGCATTGTTTTTCTGAAGACATAAGTGAAAGTTTCAATTTTATATCATCGAAGTTCATTTCATTTAATTTATTTTACTTTTTTAATTGAAAAATTATTGGGGTGACATTGGGGTGACATTGGTTTGCAAAACCGTACCGGTTTCAAGTGTACAACTCAATGAAACACTATCTGCACACTGCACTTGTGCGCCCATCACCCCCTGCAAAGTTGCTTTCAGTCCCCATTTCCCCCTCTTTGCCCACCTCTCCTACCAGTCCCTTTCTATCACCACTCTGTTTTCTGTGTCTTTGTGTTCTATATACATATTTTTTCTATTGTCTATTGCTTAATCCCTTCACCTTCTTTAACCCAACCCCCTAACCTCCCTGCCTCTGATACCTGTTCCCTGTGTCCATGCCTCTGTTTTTATTTTGTTCTTAAGTCAGTCAGAGAAAGACAAATACCATATGATCTCACTTATATATGGAATCTAATGAACACAATCCACGTGCCTTTTAGATTGAAATTCTTTCACACTAAAAAAAATCTTGCAGTTTTCCAGGAGCATTTATCACTTGTGTTCATGAATAATGATGATAAACCTTTACAATTAGGAGGGTTCTAAATGCCAGGCTAAGAAGTATGACCTTTTTTGAGAGGCAAAGGGGGCCACTGATGAATTTTGAGCAGGGAAGTGATATGAGTTGTACTTTTTGCTAATTTATTTAGCTCGTGTGTGTTGAGTGGGCTGGAATATCAAGAAACTCATTTAGGGACCATCAGAATTATGATAATGATATTTTCTATTTGTACAGTGTTTTAAAATTTATTAAGCACTTTTATTTATATTAAGTTATTTATTTCTCAATCCTTCGGTAAGATCCAGGCAGATCAGAGTTTCACCTTACATTTGGAGGTAGGGACACTGGATCTAAATAAATTAAGCAACATGCCTTGATCACACACAGTATATTTCACAATTAGGGTATGCAGCCAGCACTGTTGTGCTTTTTATATTCTATCATGTATATTTTGCACTAATCCAAACAAAAATAGCCCTACATTTTTATGAAGCTTAGAGTTTATAAAGTGCTTTCACGGGATAATCTTAACTAAGATAATAATAATAGAATTAAAAGCAAATGACCCATACCAAAACAAATAAATAAGCAAACAAACAAAAAGAATGCTTGAGAAAATTTAAATGAAGGGAGGTAGGAAAGGAATTAATACTGTGTTCCATCTTTAACTTTCATTACATCATTACTGCTCTTTATGGTGGCTGTTACATCTTGCCACCAATCTTGTAGATGAAGAAACTGAATCATAAGGAGGTTGAGTGACTTGCTCAAAGTCACATAGTTTCTCAAAAGGCACTGTTGAGAATGAACCCAGGTCTGTCTGACTCCATGTCTGATGTCATGTTGCCTTTTGTGCTTACTGTGAATGACTGGCTGACATCATATGTATCTGTTGGACCTTTTTCCAATGTATTAAAACAAATTATAGGGAGAAGAGCATGGCAGGCATGTTGAGGTACTGTCCAGATCCCCTTGCTATGCAGGTGTGGGGAGTGCCATCAGCAGGTAGCCGTCAGCTATCAGCAACCTCATGATCTGTTTAAGCTGCAGAGAGCTATAACAGAAAGTCACGGCAGGTCCATCACAGTTCAAATTCTTCATTTTCCCTCAGCTCCCTTTCACAAGTGTTGAACCCAATAAACACCTTTCATCCTAAACTCCATCTGATTCTGGAAAACCCCTTTTGTGACAGGTGATCCCAAGAGTAGCCTAGGCAAGCAAACAATAAGTAGGAGTTTTGGAGTTGGATCAATCACTGTCTTTTTGACAAAGCAGGCAGCATAGCTTATCAATAGCAGGTAGGGTACAGACAACCCCTAGCACAAGATGACACTCCTACCCTCAACAGTGGTGACTTGTGATGGTATACCACTGGAAGAAAACGTACTTGTGAGTGTGATGTATTAGGCTTTCAAGAGGTATGAAAGAAATAATAGATATGAGGACAATGGCATTAATGGCTATTGTGTTATTGATGTCTTACAGGAAGATAATAACAGCTGAGTCTGTGTAATGTTCCGTTGTCATCCAGAAAGTCTCTTTGGTTGCCTACTGTGATGTTTTCATCTGCCTCAGCAATGAAGTAGAGAAAGCCAAGAATCAAGTCTAGGACTTAGGAGAATGGATAAATTTAAAAGATAGTTTTTAGTGCCTCCCCAAGACAGTTTTCTGATGCAAACATTGACCTGGGTGGGAAAACCTAGGACCCTGATATATGGTATGGAATTTGCATGAGGATCCATTAAAAGGTTCTGATACCCTAAAGTCCTCTGAGTCCTCTGAGCCTGTAGACAAAGTCCACCCTTCTTCATTAAGAGCCAATATACCCTGAGGAGCCAAGTTCTGGCTTCTGGAAAAGGAATTTGCGTTTCATCTTTAACTTTTATTACATTATTACTGCCCTGTATGGTAGACATTAAATCTGTATTTTGTAGATGAGAAAAAAATCTTATACGTGATTTTTAAGGCCTGATCCAAAGTAATTAGAAAGCTTTGCCTGGCAGGGCTCCTGGGGGAAAGTTGCCCACTCCATTTCAGACTTGGTGAATAGCCAGTGCATTGCTGCTTTTTTGGAATGAGTTGCACTCAAGGATTCAGACCCTCTGAGCCAGCCGTGCTTATGTGCCTATGTGCATCAGAGCCAAGGAGCCTCCACCTACTTATTAAGGGGCGTTGGCTGCGCCACTTTTCTCCACTTTGACTGAGTACCTTTCCACTCCTAGTCCTTTCTTCCCTCCCTACCCTGGTCCACCTGTCCATAAAGAGGTAGTGGTCTTTCGTTCAGAGCTTGTTGTCAGCGAAATAATTCCCCAGGTCTGTGCTGAATTTACCCGACAGTATCAGCGCCAGTCTATGGGGGAAAAAATTAACACAGAAGAGCCAGCACATCTTTTTTTTCCTCTTGTATGCACTATTGCCATAAGTGAATAAAGACTTAATTTTTAATTTTAGTTTGGCTTACTATCCTAATTGACCACCATCGCACCTGATTGCATGACAAAACTGGCACAGTGAGCAGGGTGTTCATTTTGCAAAATGTCATTCTGGAAAAGCAAAAAGCCTGAGGGTCCCACTGGGCACTGTGCCAGTCACACCAATGAATCTTTCTTGGGGAGTGCTAGAAGATTGTTTCCAGAAAGCTTTTGGTTCTGAGGGGGATCATGGGTCCTTCTCTTTGGCCCCTGACTCCAAGCTTATCCATCGGATTAAATTAGAAATCCAATGAAGGGGCTCAAGGAAAGCTAGGGGAACATTTCTCTGCCTACTGCTAATGGTCCTCCTACATTGGGACCAAAATGACTATTATCTCTGTGCAGATCCGTAGCGTTGCTGTTTGTCCTATGACACAGCAAGTGGTTGAGACTTGTGCCTTTTGTGAAACAGCCCTCTGGTATTATTTTGCCTTGCAGTCCAAAAGAAACTATAGAGGTTTGGTTATTTTGCCTTCATGATGAGCGAGGTTTCTTGTTAAACTTGGCGAAGGAGAGTGGCACCTTATAGGGTGTGTTACTACAGACTTCCTCTTTTAGAGTGCCCTGACAGAGGACACTTTGTCTAAAGTAAAAAAGGAAGGCGGGGGGACACCCAAGACCCTCTCCTTACTCAAAGAGGATGGAGAAGACAGGACTCGGAAACAATAGAAACCACATGTTAACACTTAATTGCCAGATACCAGGGATTTATGATTGTAATAATCATTAGGGTCAAAGCGGCAGCTGAGGGGACGATCTGCAGAGTTATAGAGATGGTTAACAGAATATAGCTTCCTTAGAGCAGAATAGATGGGGAGCTGCAAGGGTTTTAGCTTGTACCAGCAGAAGAAATCAAGGATAGAACTGGGAGGCTGAGGGTAGTCTCCCGAATAAGAAGCCGAAATCTCTTGCCCAGTATCTAAACCTGGGTTAGCTTCAGGCATAAAACTCACTGCCTAAAGAAGATGTATTATTCCGTGGGGAAAGGATCCTTCAATATTGTGGCAACTATACACAGTAATAGGAGGTCTGTCCGGAAAAACCAGCCATTGTTAATATAATGAGAATGGTTTAAATGACATTGATGTAACCTGGCAGCCAAGGAGAGTGGACTGGAATGCACATGTGTGAACAACAGATGAGTTCGCTGCACTAGTCAGTGGGGGTGGTAGACACCATTGAGTGAGCATGTGTATTGTGTGGTCATCACATTCAAAATGACTAATTGAGTAGAGCAAAAAATCTGCATCAAATTTTGCAGTAAGCTTGAACATTGCTCTGTGGAAACTATTCGGATGATTCAGAAGGCCACAGCTATGGGCCACTGGTGATTGGCAGCTTCATTACAGGCAGCTGATGGTGATTGGTAGAGCTGTGTGAGGACCCTATTTTGAAATGGACTCAGGTGTCATTGTCCTATGTACAATGTTTCTTGTATCTTGTATCTTCTTTGATAATCTTTCTATTTTTCATATTACATGGCTGGATACTTTCTGGGTAGACCTCATATTTTTGCCAGTTTTCATCAAAGGAACTTTGTTGTTTTATTCAGGTTCAATGAGAAAAAGTAAATATTTTAATGACTGTTTTAAACAGAATCTGCATTAATGTTTGATATCTGGAGAGCTGAAACAATAACATTCTTTTCCTGTGGGAGGGAGGGCAGAAAAGGTGCAGGTGATGAATGAAGTTCATGGAAGCTCTGGCTCACAGTGGATCCAGGAGATCTATTCATATTCCAGGTTGTAATCCCTTTAGTCCCCAAATGTATAATGTCCTGCCTAATTGTCATCCTCTCTGTCCCCTCCTGTACAATTACAATAGATACCTTGTAGTAGGTAGTGCAGCCTCCACACTGGGTCCTGAGCCTGTGAGGTAATAGCTATTATAATGAGAAAGGCCAAGAGGGTACCTCTAAAATTTTCCTCCTACAAGCTAAGATGGTAAATCAAAATCAATACTGCATCCTCAGGGTGTGGGAAGGGAGGGTGGGTGAGTAGTCCCTTGGGGAAAAATATGGAGGATCTCAAGCCTTTAATGATGATTGTCCCCATCATATCTATGTTTCCTTCACCAGGCTGTTTCCTGCAGAAACAGAATAGATCCTGGAAAGTAACTGTAGACTACCACAAACTCAACGAAGAAAGAACCACAATTGCAACTGCTGTGCCATATATGAAATCTTTGCTAGAGTGGAGTAGTATGGCTTCAAACTTCATCTCAGTACATGCTTCAATTTGGATTTACATTTAAAAGGGGAAATCAAAACAGGCATAGTTCAAAGTTGAGAGAGAGAGAGACAGAGAGACAGAGACAGAGACAGAGACAGAAGGGGAAGGGAGGGAGGGAGGGAGGGAGAGTAACATGTCACAAGCATGTCATTCAATCTTTCTCTCTGGCCACCATTTCATTTTGCTCCAAGAGATTTGAAGTAGTCTACTGTCACACACATACACATACTTAAATACCTACATTGAGATATGCTAAGTATTTTTCAAGCTAAATATTTTGTTTTTTTACAAGCTAAGTACTTATACTCAGCCCTACTTCCTGGGCATCATTATTTATGAGATGCAGTATGCATGATTCTAAGCTGTCAGAAAAACATGAATCCTAAACAACTTAGAGGATATTGACTGCATTCAGCTTTCTTTCAACATTTTTTTTGTCAGACTTACTTACATATATATTACATTATTACCTGAATGTATTTTCTTTATAATGTTATGGAAAAAGTTATGCTAACACAAGGCATTTTCAGCAATCTGGGAGTCAAAGAATAACTGAACATTTGGAGACTTTTGATGGGGACCAGAAGAGCTTATATGTGTTAATCATAAAGGAATCTGACATCTGTCACACATTCTATGAAAGAATATTTGGGCTGTAAGTAGAGTGGACAACTTATATTTATGTTTTTATTCAGAAGCCCCCTGCCATCACATTTTTTTATGTCGAGGATTGTAAAATTATTTCATCATTGTAGAATAATTGGATATTTTCCAGTATTTGTCTGTTTCACTATTGCTACATTTATTTGGTGCTACATTTCTGATGATGCGCAATTATTTGCTTTCTCCTCTGCCCTGGCTTGGTATTGGGTCAATTTTATAAAAGGAGTGCCCTACTGTGACTCACCTACTCAGGGCACGTTTTTCTAATTCCCACAAAGGCATTTTATATGCTATTGGTGATCCTGCCCCTAATGTAATCAAATTACTCATTGATATTTCCCTGTTTGAGAATAAAAAGAAATTAAGGTTTTTTAATTTCTACTTACAATTTGAGTTAATTTCATTTCAATCAGTGAAATCTTAAAAATATAAATTTGAATAGGCATGTTTTTCTTTCTTGTCTTTGAAGTCTTTATGTTTTATAAACTTATTTTCTAGCGAAATATTATCTCTTCATAGCTTCTTTCTTGGGAACTTTCCAGATTGTACTAGTATTAGTCACTGGTAATAACTTAACTTTTTACAAGTAATTTGCTTTTTTTTCATGTAAATTAAGCTACATATACATCCATTTTTTTAAAAAAGCTTACATACTCCAGCCTTCAAGAAAGACAGTATCAATGATTTGGGACTTTTGACAGGAGGAAGAGGGAAGAAATACCTGTGTATTAACCATAAGATAACTTGACATCTGTCATTTTTTACTTCTAAAAGGCCTTAAACACCAAACTGAAAATTCACAAGAATGCGAAGCTACTGGAAAGCAATGATTTTTACTCGTCAGCACATAGAACAGTGCCAGCACATGGCAGGTGCTCAGTAAATATTTGTCTATAAGTGAATGTGGTATATATAGCACTTTCAGCTTGATGCTTTAAACTTGAAAAAAATCTAAATTTCAGAAGTCATGTATTCATTATTATTTCTATTTCTCATGTAAAGACTTAGCCTCAATAATGTGGACTTTCCCTGCTACATACCAGGGGATCTGTGCAGTGTACCACAGCATCCATTGCAAAGAATTGCCATGGCGAGTAAATTTAATTATATAAAATAAGGTATGTTACAGGCACTATACATAATAATGTGTGGAACATTATAAGTTTTTAATATATGTTATAATATTAGTATATATGGTAATCAACTATATTCATGTTACATAATTAAACTTTTACTTTGTTTTCCTTTCCCTTATTTTGATTGTAAAAATTAGTCCATTTGAGTGATGGTCATTAAACAAAATGAACAAACATCTTTTTCCAGGTCCTAAGTCATACTTTTCCTGTAATATCCAATGTTTTGCATGCTTTCCAATATTTATTGGAAATACTTTCTAATATTTAGTTATCAAACAAGTCGGTAGAGTAGGAGGAGTTATTTTTAATCATATTCTAAGGTAATAATGAAAACAGAATAATGAACTGGTACTATGATTTGAAAAAATCCTTTAACAAAATGTATATCTTTCTTAGAGAATTACATGCGATGGCTTCTTCAAATTACATCAAGATTCACATTACTTAGGTTCAAACTTCAACACTATAAAAAAAAACAGAGTATTAGCTTTGTAATGAGCAATAGTTTAGTTAGATGACCTACCTAGGAGTTCAAATCAGTGTTGATGTATATTGACAGAAGCATCAGTTTTCACATGGGGAAAATATGGAGGGTGTATTGACTATCTATTTGGGTGATTATTGGCATATATATGTAGTTCTATAAATCCATATGTTGATACTATGTTAAATATGAAAAACATATACATAATGTATTTTAGTAATGTCTGTCACATTAATATCAATAATGAATCACGTTTAAATCTTGACAGTAAAGAGTTGCTTAAGATATTGACAGCTAAATTAAATAGCAATTGTTTTACCTTGTCCAGAAATAGAAAACTGATTTGAAAATATATTGCAAGCTGGGTATTTCTTCCTCCCTAATCTGTTATAAATATCAAAGCCCATTGAAAGAGGAAATGAGATTTAGTGTCTCAAATTAGGTGACAACTAAACAGAGGCAGATTTGAATGTTAAAGGAAAATGAATATACACAAAGGGAAAATTATGCCCTAATTTTAGAAGACATTATTTTCCAAACCAATTCTGTCTTCTGCTCTATTCCAATATGAAAATGTCATTACTAAGGCATATACATAATTCAATAAGTTGAATTAATTTTGGATGTTACTTTGAATGAAATTTTCATTTTAATCTCAAGAATTTATCTATCTATTCGTGACACTGTTATATTTTTAAAATTGAGATCTATAATAACATTCATATTTCTTTTCCTTATAAAAATATTTCAGTGGCTTATTCTATAGGAATATTATTTTTCCAAAACTTCGTGAAAGCTCTCATTAATTGCTGTCCATAATATAAACTTGCACAGCCATTTTAGAAAAGTTGGACAATTTCTTAAAAAGCTAAATATAGTCTTACCATACAATCCAATATTGTGCTGCTAGGTATTTATTCACTTGATTTGAAATTTTATGTACACATAAAAAGGTATATAGCACATTCACTCATAATCACCAAACTGGGAGCAACCAAGGTCTCCTTTAATAGGTGAGTTAATAAATAAACCTGTGATATAGCTAAACAATGTACAGTCACGTGCCACTTAATGACAGGGTTACATTTTGAGAAACACATCATTAGGCAATTGGTGTCCTTGTGTAAACATCAGAGAGTATACTTACACACACCTAGATGGTAAATTTTACTGAACACCCAGGCTATATGATATAGCCTATTGCCATAGCCTCCAAACATATACAATATGTTACTGTACAAACATTAAATCAAGCACAAGAGAAGATGATACAATTAAGAGATGCAGTAAACTGGATGTATGAGGCTGCTGTTAGCATAATACAGCATGCTATTTTATAGGAACCTTTTTTTAATAAGTAGGAAGGGCATGTGCTACAACAATAATAAAAAGTACACTATACTAAATACCTATACTAGTAAAATGGTTATTTTATTAAGTACCATATGTAAATGTACGTGCTATATATTTATACAACCTGCAGCACAGGTTTGTTTATTAACACCATCACCATAAACATGTGAGTAATGTTTTGTGCTATGACTATACACAGCTATGACATCACTGGAAATAAGAATTATTTAGCTTCATTATAATCTTATGAGACCACCATCATATGTGGGTCCATCTTAGACTAAAATGTCATTATGTGGCACAGAACTGTAGTATGATTCAGCAATATAAAGGAATGAGCTGTCAAGCTATATCATGTTATATGTATGACATTCTAGAGGAAGCAAAACTCTAGGGATAATAAATAGACCAGTGGTTGGCATGGATTGAGGATGGAGAGAGAACTGAAGAGGAGAAGCACAAGGGATTTTATTTTTAAAGACTTTAGACTTGTGGTCAAGATGGCAGCATAGGTAAACACAGCTCACCTCCTCACATAACCACATCAAAATTACAACTAAATTATAGAACAACCATCACTAAGAACCATCAACAATTTAGTGGAATGGAAGTCTGACAATTATGAAAATAAAGAAACCATTCCATCCAGACTGGTAGGAGGGGTGGAGACGTGGATGGGCTGGTCCCACAGCCAAGTGTGGTGGATAAAAATTTGGGAGGAATAACTCGGGAGTGAGGAGTCCCAACCCCATATCAGGCCCCCCAGCTCAGGGTTCTAGTGACTGGAAGATGAGTCCCCATAACTTCTGGCTGGCAAAACCAGTAGGGACTCAGTCAGTGGAAGAAACTTCTGGAGCCCCAAGCAGTTCCTCTTAAGGAACCCGCACATGGACTCATCTATTCACTCTCACTCCTTCTGAGCTCCAGCACCGGGGCAGCAGTTTGAAAGCTACCAGTGGCATACAGGGAGGTAGCAAAGGGTCTAGCAGCAAGGTGAAAATTGGGGGATAGCTTTCTTCCAGACAGAAAGGCCATTGTCCATTTTCTGAACCCTAGCCCTACAGAGCTGCAAAGCCAGCAGTCTGGTGCCATACCTGAGAATCAACTTGCCTAACACTGTTTGCCCCACCATGGAGATCCCCAAGAGACTCTGCCCAACCCAACTTCTGGGCCCACCCAAGCTGCTTTTCTATATAACTGGCGGGTCTTGGCTTCACAACTTCCTAAAGAAGCAACAGCCTCCAAAGAAGCAACAGCCAACCTCCGTGAACCCCCAGTGCTCATACTACTTACTAAGTGGCCCCAGCCATGGCAGTAGCAGAAGTCAGCCCAGATTCACAGTTTGGCTTTGCCTGGGAACCTCTAAGCCCAGCACAAATAGTAACCATCTTGGATTGTTTTATAGCTCAGACAGGGTGCCCCAAGGCAAAATACGGGTGGGGTTGGCCTTGGACTGTACCACCTGGGATACCCCAGACCCCGAGCACCCAGTGGACAGCTACAGACCATGTTGGAGCACCACCACCCTGCCCCTGCATAGTTGATCCTCCATGGAGGGCAGAGGTTGGTGGTCAGTGGTCAGAGTCAGTCCTTGTAGCTGACTGGCCTGGATAAATCCCTCCCATTGACCTGCCAACAGCAATTGAGTCTCAAATACAAGAGGACGTTGTACTCAGCATACACAAAAGGTGCACCTCGAGTACCCAGCCTGGGTGATAGGGGAGGCTGTACCAGTGGACCCTACAGGACGCCTGCTACATTAGGCCATACTGTCAAGTCAGGAAGTCATACCTGCTCTCTACCTAATACATAGAAACAAACAACAGGAGGCTGAAAACTTAGGGAATCATAGCAGCTCTACCGAATACATGGAAACAAACAATGGGAGGCTGTCAAAATAAGGAGACAAAGAAACATGGTCCTGATGAATAAACAGATTGCTCCAGAAAAAGAACTAAGCAAAACTGAGATAAGCAACATAACAGATGCAGAGTTCGAAACACTGGTTATAAGGATGCTCAAGAACTTAGTGAGGACCTCAGCAGCATAAAAAAGATCCAGTCAGAAATGGAGGATTCATTAATTGAAAAAAGAACAATTTACAGGGAAACAATAGTAGAGTGGATGAAGCTGGGAATAAACCAATGCTTTGTAACATAAAGAAGCAAAAAACAACCAATTAGGACAATAAGAAGAAAAAAGAATCCAAAAAAATAAGGGTAGTATAAGAAGCCTCTGGGAAACTTCAAGTGTTCCAACACTTGCAACATAGCGGTACCAGAAGAAGAAGAGAAAGAGAGAGAAATTGGAAATCTATTTGAAAAAATAATGAAAGTGAATATCCTAATTTGGTGAGGGAAATAGACATACAAGTCCAGGAATCACAGAGAGTCCCAAACATGACGGATGCAAAGAGGCCCCCTCCAAGACACATCATAATTAAAACACCAAAGTTTAAAGATAAAAAGAGAATCTTAAAAGGAGCAAGAGAAAAGAAGTTAGTTACCTGCAGGAGAATTCCCAAAAGACTGTCAGCTTATTTCTCAACAGAAACTTTGGAGGCCAGAAGGGATTGACAGGAAATACCCAATCATGAAAAGCAGGGTCCTACAGCCAAGATTGTTTTACCCAGCAAAGATATCATTTATCATTGGAGGGAAGATAAAGAGTTTCCCAGACAAGAAAAAACTAAAGGAGTTCATCATCACTAAACCATTATTACATGAAATGTTAAAGGGATTTATTTAAGAAAAAGAAGAAGGTGAAAACTGTGAATAATAAAATGGCAATAAATTCATACCTATCAACAAATGAATCTAAAATGCGAACTAAGCAAATAAGAAGAATGGAGAGAGAATCATAGATATGGAGAGGGTTTTGATATTTGCTAGAGGGAAAGGGGATAGTAGCAGAAAGGGTAAAGAGGTGAGTGGATTAAGCATACAAATAGGTAGTTACAAAATAGCTAGGGGGATGTAAGGTACAGTATAGGAAATGGAACTTATATGCATGACCCATGGATATGAACAATGATGTGGGGGTTGCTTGAGGGAGTTGTGGGGGTCCTGGGTGGAGGGGGACAAAGGGGGAAAATTAGGGTAACTATAATAACATAATCAATAAAATATAGTTAAAATGAAAAAATAATAATTAAAATAAAAGATTTTAAACTAGTCTATATGATACTGTAATTATAAACACATGACATACATGACACTATGCATTTGACAAAGCCCATAGACTTTTATAGCACAGAATGAATGTTAATGTAAGCAAATAAAGAAATCACTTCAGAAGTTAGGAGATTGTATAATGGAATTCAGACTGTATTTATGTCCTTAGGAGGAACAGAACCAGTAGAAGATATCTGTTTATCTATCTATCTATATCTATCTATCTATCTATCTATCTATCTATCTATCTATCTATCTATCATCTATCTATTATCTATCTATCATCTATCTATTATCTATCTATCTTTCTATCTATATTCACATATTATATATATTTATACTTATATATTTGTATTACATACATGCATATTTGTATTTATATTTGCATATGTATGTATTTATTATAAGGAATTGACTTACATGGTTATGGAGACTAAGAAGTCCCAAGATCTGCAGTCAGCAAGCTGGAAACTCAGGAAAGGTGATGTGTATTTCCAGCCTGAATCTGATAGCGTGAGAACCAGGAGAGACAATGGTGTAAATTCCTGCCTGAAAGCCAGCAGCCTTAATGTCTAAGAAGGATCAATGTTTCGGGATGAGTCTCAAGGCTAGAAGCTGGAAGAGATCAATATTCCAGCCATCAGGCAGCAGGAGTGCCCCCTTATTCAGCCTTTTTGTTCTGTTGATATCTTCAAGAGATTGCATGCTCTCCACCCACACAAGGGAGGGCAATATGCTTTACTCCATATATCAAATCAAATGTTAATCTCATCCAGAAATACCCTCACTGTCAGCCAAAGGTCTGGGTACCCTATGACCTAGTCAAGTAGATGCATAAAATTAATCATTACTTAGGCTATGACAAAAGAATCTAGCAATACTACCAATGTATGAAATAACCTCAGTGAAGCGGTAGTGGAAAAATATCCTGATCCAAGTTAACTTTGGAAATTAATGGAGACTATAAGACTAAAAACAAAAGAACTGAATATAAGTTCAATGCTTTGGCTGGTAAGATGGAATAATTTTGAAACCACTTACATGTGTACCAGAATTGAATAATTATGTGTATAAATAGTGGATCATATTTTATTAGGGATTACTAATAAACATACTACTGGTGGGTTCCAAGAATAGTGTCATTTTACAAAGAAAGTCAATTCACTTGAAAATTGTATAAGACTGCCAGGGTCCCATTTAAATAATTCGTAGTCATAATTTTTCTGATTGAGTAGTACATAGTTGTTCAGATGCAGTTATTAAAAAAGCAGATGGATGAATTCATTAAGATTTGGGTTTCTTTTTTTATGGCTGAGAAGTATTCCCTTGTGTAGATGTCCCACAACTTTTTTTTCCACTCATCTACTGATGGACGACACTTGGGCTATATCAAAATCTTGGCTATTGTATATAATGCTGCAGTGAACATAGGGGTGTATACATTCTTTTGAAGCAGTGTTTCCAATTGACAGGGGGCAGGGGTTGGGGATGGTGGAGAAGGGTATGGAGGGGATAGATGGTGATGGGCAGAGGCTTGACTTGGGGTGGTGAACACATAATACAGTATAGAATTGATGTGTTGTAGAATTGTGTACCTGAAACATGTATAATTTTGTTAGCTAGTGTCACCCCAATAAATTCAATAAAAAGGAAAAAAATGGTTTGGGTTTTTGTTAGATGAGTAGTACAGAAAGATAACAAAAAGAAAAAAGTATGAGGTGCAAACAATTTTTTAAATAACCCACATTTTAGTTGAAACCAATATATCTTCTTTCTGATTTTCATACATTCCTTTGGAATACCCTTTCATTTCATATATTTTGTTTGTAGGAAAGTCACAGAGCAAAATGAAATTTATTTAAAAATATTAGATTCCACTTACTGCTATTTAATAGTTGAGAGAATATTATATAATTCTGGTTAGGTTTTACTTTTTAAAAAATTAAAAATATATTTTAGGTGGACCTATTTGAAATAAAAATGCAGACATTAGAGTATTGATCTGCCAGAGCAATAACAAACTTCAAGCCCTTGACTATTTTTTCTGAGGTCTATGATTTCAAAACTTTTAAAATTTAATTTTAGATTTTTTTACATGGAAATATTCTTCTTTGAATTGATTTTATAAAATTGTATGGAATTACATATCATGCCAGCAATTTGCATTAGAATAAATAATATTAAAGTACAATTAAAACAGAGGCAGAATATTCTGATGTATGTAGTAACTCTGGGAATATTTAATTCTAAATCTCATATCAATGTTTATAGACATTGTTAGCTATAATAAGAGTTGAAATTTAGGTCATCTCAGTGAATGAGATGGAGGGTCACTTTTCTTTCGTCATGAGGCAAAGTTAAGAAGCAAAACTGTCACGAAGTATTTCATCAGCCCATCAAAACACAAACTCAAGAGTGGTTTTCATTATGCATAATGCAAGACACCTAAGCCGTTCTTATTTCACTGAATTTCAATATATATCCAATTCAAAGAGAAAGAATTCAGAACATGATACACTTTTCTTTTCACTGCCCTAGAGCATGCCAGTATCAATTCAGTAGTTATATTATGAGTTGGTAATGTATTGTGCATATTTATATGAAAGATTTTCATTATAGAGTGCATCCATGAAGTAGATTTTCAACAAACCTATCTTTAAAAAATATCCTCCATGACCTTAAAGTTCTTAAAAACTCTGCTAATTGTCATGTATTAACACTTATGACTGTAAAAATTTAATCACATATTCCCACCCCTTTAAAAATTATATTGTCAACTATGTTTGTCATATGCAACTGTGTATTGATATTTTATATTCAATTGTTTAGCAAGGATTAGAACTCTTTGTGGTTACTGTATATTTTAACTATCAGGAGTTTAACATTTGTTGTAATGACACAAAAATAAAAAATCTAGTAATATATTTATAAAACAAGAAGCCAAGAAACCTTCTTAAGTTATTGGTTGGAATTTGGGCTTAATGTGGACAGGGAACTTGCCTACCTTTCTCACCACTGGGTCCTCAATGCTTAGCCAAATACTGAGCATATAGAATGCTCTAAAATATTTATGGGTAAAAATATGGATGGAGTGAACATCAATGAATTATTATAAACAGTTCAGTGTTCAGTTGCAAAGTTGGAAGAAAATGAATAATAGTTATTGAAAGCATATATCTGGAATATGAGATAATAGACTGTATTAATGAGTCTATTTATTGTCTCTATCCACGGTTCAGTATGATTAAATTCTAGTTTCTTTCCTATGTATATTATGTAGTCTTTGCCTACTTTATCTACTTTTTTCCAATTATAGAGGTTATTTTCAAATTATTATTTTTTCTATTGAGTGTTTGTCAATTCTTTTTTCCAGGGGAAGGTAGTAAGGGTACATTGTAGACAGAACATAAGTTTTTGTACACTATCAGTTGTAATAAAGTATTAATACTATTACAGAATCTCATTCACATTTAAATATCAGTATATTTTAATCACCATGATTTACATCCTTGCATCTGTCATTCCAAGAAGATTTAGAGTGCCACCGTATAATAAAGAAGTCTATAATTCAAGAGGCTAGGTTTTGGCAGACATTGTGCTAAGTGCTTTGTATACATTATTTTTGCAAAATAATTATTTTTGCATACATATTACTTTTCATATAAAGTCAACAAGTGTACATATTTCCGAGGACCCCCTTGCACTAAGCGATGGAACTGGAGCCCTTATTTGTCGCCTGAGTCTACAGCCTCTTCATAAGTACCGTGTTTCACATTTGCTCCAGGTGATGATTTGGGCTATTTCTTTTAAGAATTTCTTTATGCCTTGTGTATCCCTGAGAGCCTGAACCTTTATAGGAACATCCCTGAAACAGAAAGAAGATTGGCTGGCTTTCCTCATCTTGGATTGGTTTTCCTCTATAACAGGAACACATGTAGGGTTTTGTTATTCTATAGGGCAGTTATTCCTACTAGGGATTTGCAACTGATCATTTTGGCTTGCTTAAATTTCTAACTCGTCTGGTTGTCTTTCTCCTCATGTCAAGCTACACCTGTGGGCCATGTGTAGGTCTATGATGCTCCATAACATGTAAATATGATAAATAGTCTAGGTTTTAATTATGTGGTGGCTAACACCAAAAACAAACAAGAGAGAGAGATTTATACAATGAGGTAAAAAACTTTACATATAAAGGATTTTTCATTCATTAAAAATTTGTATTCCCAGGGATATTATAAGAGACAAAACAATTTTTGTGAATTTATTTTTGTTTTTGATAACATGGGATATTACAAATGATTGTGGTAATAAAAAATAGACCAACATAAGAGGGACATTTAAGTATTAGCTTACATGTGGACCCTAATGCGGAGTTAGAGCTTGCAATCTCTAAGGTTTCACGCTCCTGGCAAGCCCCCTTCATGAAATGGAGAATATAAAGGATTGATTACAAATGGTTTGCATAGTTGGGGTAATTTCTTTGGAGACTCAAAGAGAATCAATGTGAGTATAATATACAATTTCACAGAAATTTCTCTGAGCATTATTTAACTTTAATTATTGTCAGTTCTTTGTTAAATACACTTGCATGCAGAGAGCTCCAAAGGAAGTCTTGGTAGCCCTACAAAGGTGTTCATAAAAGTGATCCTTAATCATGATTCTCTTGGTTTTTCTCACTTTTTATTATTCCTTGAAGGGTAAAATGTGGAAAGCAATTGTTTTTTCTGCTTACTGGTGGATTATCCCACCAGATTCAAGTTGGAGGTACAAGAACAAAGAAAGTTTCTACTTACTACCTATGGGGCATTTGATCTTGCAAAACAAAAGTTTCCTCATAAAATAGGGATGGAATATTAATGTTGCCCTCCTCATAGGGACAATAGGTAGTATAATATGGTAGTCAAGAAGGCTTTTCAGCTAGGCGGATAAAAAGTCTTCATTCTTTCTAGGTGTGTGACCTTGGCAAATTAATTAATCCATTTGTGCATGAATTACCTTAGCTGAAAAAAATGAAGTTAATAAATACTTCCTCTTATCACCTTTGAGAGGATTAATTGTGATATTTGTAGAGTGCTTGGCAAAGTGGGTGGCTATAAAATAACTAAGTAAGTGGCGGTTGTTAATATGCATATTAAAAACATGAAATAAGTCTTTAAAAAGAGTAACATTTTATACAAATTTGTGATATGTTTGTCTTAATTTTTAGTAATTAAGGATTAGATAATTTGGTTTATTAAAAATTTTAGGACTTCTAACTTGTATACAAAAAGGAGCTATAAAATTGGTCAGATATTTTGGAATGACAGTGCACTCCATGACTGATAGACTGGTATTTCTGGATGAAGAAAAGCTTTCAGATTTTCAGCTAAAACAAAGACAAATAATTTTCTTTAAAATTTGAAAATGTACAAAGAGAAGAGGTACACAGGTAAAGCCTCATATTGCATTTTGATTTTAATAATAGATGTCCTCTCAAGAGTAATAACTTTAAAGCTTGCTTTATAGGTTTAATGAAATATATGCAAACCTCAGCATTTTCTTGCCATGTAGTAGATACTCAGTGGATGTACGCTGCTTTCCCCTAAAGCATAAATTGTTTGATGGGAAAGATTATAACTTTTGTTCTCTGTTTCTCAAAAATAGTATAGTATAGAATAGACCATCAATATAGGTTTTCCAACAGTTGAAATTCATTCACTACTAAGTGGATTGCGGTTGTTCAGTTAGAATAGTTCATTTCTTTACTGTTTTATTTAGTCAAGTTATGCTTTATTGTTTTATTTATTCACACATACTTTGTAACAGGCATGGTGGTTCTAAATACTAGAGTCCCTAAAATGAATGTGACAAAAGAGCTTCCACCTTTAAAGAAAGCATAGCCTAATAGGGGAGACTTATCTACACATATAATTGTAATACATTTTAAGTATTTAGGTACATAATATTCTAACATAATATTAATGTAGATACATAGAGGGAATAATGTTAGAAACATAATAAAAATGGTACTGTTTTCTAAAGTATCAGGTATTTTTAGGAATGAGCAGTTTACTTATCTTAGTTTATATTTTGTTAATATCATAACATGAAATAATTGGTTTACTTAAATATGCTTTTGTGTTAGTGACTTCTGTTGGCAGCATCAACAATGGTGAGTAAAAGAAATCCACTGAAAATTCTTTGTTCTCAACATTCCATCTAGTAGATGACTCTCTTGCGACTAAGATCATTTGTTCAATTTTTTTATGGCTCTCCAAGTTGTTTGCTACTATATATTATATAGACTACAACATTTTGGTCCTTTTGGCTTTTGCTGAATAGAAAATGCTGGTTAGTTTTGATTTATCTTCCCTATGCACAAATTATATTTTTTCCACAGGCATTTTTATAGATATT
This sequence comes from Mormoops blainvillei, assembly GCA_004026545.1. Lineage (NCBI taxonomy): Eukaryota > Metazoa > Chordata > Mammalia > Chiroptera > Mormoopidae > Mormoops > Mormoops blainvillei. Next base: position 46,217 of record PVJD01006368.1, read on the forward strand.
CCTTTTAAATAATTCAGGTATAATATTTATACACTTTTTGAAGCTGCTGCTTTTCTGTTTTGTACTTAAGACAATGCCATAGACATCCTTTTGAAATATTTTCTTGCCAGGTCTTTTGAGATAAGTGAGCAATTTCTTAAATGATATGGTTTTCTTTATTTATAATTTTTATTTTTGAATATATACTCAGAAATGGGATTGTTGATTATATGGTAGTTTTAATTTTAATTTCTTGAAGAACCTCCATACTACTTTCTTAAGATTTTATTTGTTTATTTTAGACAGAGGGAAGGGAGGAAGAGAGGGAGAGAAGCATCAGTCTGTGGTTGCCTCTTGCACGCCTCCTACTGGGGACCTGGTCCACGACCCAGGCATGTGCCCTGATTGGGAATTAAACTGGTGATCCTTTGGTTCACAGGCCAGCTCTCAGTCCACTGAGCCACACCAGCCAGGGTCATACTGTTCTCTATAGTGGCTATACCAGTTTACGTACCACCGATAGTATGCAAGAGTTCGCTTTTGTCCACATTCTCACCAGCATTTGTTATCTCTTGTCTTTCTCTTATCCTCACCTAAAGACATGCTCACTGATTTTAGAGAGAGAGAGGGGAAGGGAGGGAGGGAGGGAGGGAGAGAGAGAAACATCAGTCCGTTGTCTCACGTGTGCCCTGACCCAGGACTGAACCTACAATGCAGGTATGTGCTCTGACTGGGAAGTGAACACTTGAAGGCTCCAACCAACTGAGCCACACCAGCCAGGGCTATCTCTCGTCTTTTTGATGATAGCCATTCTAACAAGTGTGAGGTGATAGCTTATTGTAGTTCTGATTTGCATTTCTCTGATCAGTGATGTTGAGCTCCTTTTCATGTAACTGTTGGCATGTCTTCTTTAGAAAAATGTCTATTCTAGTTCTTTACCCATTTTTTAATTGGGTTATTTATTTTTTGCTATTGAGTTATATGAGTTCCTTACCTATCTTGGATATTAACTCTTTATTGCTTATGTAATTTGCAGATATTTTTGCCATTCCATTAAGTTGCTTTTTCATTTTGTTGGTAGATTTCTTTGATGAGGTCACAGTTGTTTATTTTTACTTTTGTTGCCTCTGCTTTTTGTGTCAAATTCAAAAAACTATTGCCAAGACTGATGTCAAAGAGCCTACCCCTTATGTTTTTCTTCTAGTTTTACAGTTTCAGATTAAGTTCAAGACTTTAATTCATTTTGAGTTGATTTGTGTGTATGATGTAAGATACATACCCAGCTTCGTTCTTTCACATGTTGCTGTCCATCTTTTGTAGGAGCCGCACCTCATCCATTAGCCTGGCCTGAGCTCCTGGTTGTGTCTAAAAGCTTTGGGACTGTCTAGCTCTCTTTTTTTGTCTAAGCATCTCCCAGTAGTTGAGGGTGCTCCAAGACTGGACAGGGTCCCAAAGGTGAGAATCACATTCAGTGCCAAGGGTGTTCAACCTGCGGCCTGTGGGCCACGTGCAGCCCAGGATGGCTGTGAATGTGGCCCAACACAAAATTGTAAATTTACTTTAAACCTTGAGAATTTTTTGTGATTACACATCACAATGTATTTAACGTGTGGCCCAAGACAACTCTTGATCTTCCAGTGTGGTATAGAGACGTCAAAAATTTGGACACACCTGGAGATGAAGGGCAGAGGGAAGCTGTATCCTCAGTCATCTTGTATGTACATAAGCACCTTCCAGCTAGAAACAAAGATGAACATTTTTGCCTGCTCCCTCTGTGCTGGCCCCTGGTGTATAGCCATGGGAGGAGGAGAATATCCTCTTGCCCATTAAGAACTGCTTCTTTGATTGTTATGGTTCTGTGCGACTTGTGAATGGAAGCCCCAGGGGCTAACAGAAGCAGGTCCCAATCCCTCAGGCAGCATCTGCAAAAGCTGGGTATAGACAGTGTAAAAATCCTTCCAGGGAAGTAGCTGCAGGGAGTGCTTGTCTGCCTGTTAACCATTGCCTCTTTATTTGCTACAGTCTTGTGGGTCACCCAGTAGCAAGCCTCATTGGCTTTCAGAGCTAGATGTTTTAGGGTCCTATCCCTCTGGTGGGAATCTTAAAAGCTGTGATGCTGAATGTGGGGACCAAACTCTTTGCCCCTCAGGGAGAAGCTTGGAGTTGGGAGTTTCCTCCCGATCACATGGTTCTGTGCTGGGGGTGAGGTATAATGAGAGTGTGTCTCGGCCTTTGGTAGGGGTTCAGAATGGGTCACGTGAAGATGTGTCTCTGTGATGTGTGGATTATTTTGAGATAAAGGCAACCAGGGTCCTGTGGGCTCAAGAGAAACTTCTGTGCTCCCACTTCACACCCCCTTAACTGCCTAGAAGAATTTAAGTTAGGGGCATTGCCCATCATCATAAAAGTTATCATTAGAAATAATTTTTAAGATCTATCTATAGGGCTGGGAAAACTTCTGATTATTAACCATCTGCTCTTCTTATGGTCCTTCAGTGACCCTTTGAAGCCCCATGGCACCGTCCCTCATCCTTAGTTCAGAATGCCCTGTCCACCTCATTTTAACTTTCTGTCTCTGAGCCTCTCTTGTAGGTGGGGTCTCTGACTCTCTCATGTTTGCGGGTTTCCCAAGCCTATGTGTATTGTCTCTTGTTAATCTGTCTCAGGTAGATTATTAGGCCAGCTGAAAGAACCTTGAGGATAGAGGAAAGTTTCTTTCTTCCTCATACTTTCCTATCTGTTTTGGTGAGGGTATTTTCTCACTCACCTAATACGTAAAAGCCACACAGCCAGTTTCTGGATTCCTTTCAGAGGCAATTATTGGATGTGTAACTGTACACTGGGAGCATCTCTGGGATAAGGGGAATTCAGGAGCCTGTTATGTCACCATTTTTGTTCACCTCTTGACACTTTTATCCTTAGAATGAAAGGAAACTATTCAGGATAATGTAATGGGGTCGGTCTGGGCGGAGGTCCTTGGAAAACAGGGGAGACCCCTGGAAAATGGGAATGCCACACTCCCCAAAAGCAAAGAGGCTGAGGAGGGAGGAAGGGTGCTGATGGAGCTGAAGGCAGTGTTTAAGGCACATTGCACAGCAAAGGCAGAATGAGAGAGCCCCTGCCTTCCGGAAAGGAGGGACTGCTGCCTGGGGCTTTCTGTAAACAAGACGATGCAACTCTGAGAATGTACACTGGCAGAGTCAATCCTGACATGGGGTAGGGGGTGAGTGGTGAGAGCTCATACAGCACCTGCATAAAATGAATTTCATTTTAAATATTCAAATAACAGTAAGCAGAAAAACTAAACAAAAGTGCACTTAAATTAGCCTATTTGAATTGTCTTGAAAACAAGTGAGTAAGAGGGCAAAACAGAGCTGATTTCTTTGTGTTCTCCACATGGGGGCACAGTTAGTTCTTCACAGTACTTAGGAACAAGCCCATTGTTCTTGGTGAGCAACAGCAAGGGATAAGAACATGAGAGCGAGACCAGGAGACCACACAGGTCCATCAGATGTATGCTGGGGGGAGGTTGCCAACCTTCCTTAAGAGCTCCCAGGTCCTCTTGTCCATCCTCTCATGCCCGTCTGACTGTTTCCTGGGTTGAAAGCTCTAATGAACACACATCAGGTACTAACATTGCTTCTCAATTGCTACAGAAGTCCTCGACTAATAACAGGTGTGACACACAACTGGTTTCTTCTGCACATAGTAAGGATAAGTGTTTCTCTTTGACTGGAAGAATTTCCACCTTGGGTCTTATGTCACCAGGCTAGTTAATAGCTTTAAAAAAACCCAACTGTCCTCTTTGGAAGAAAGAGTTTGGAGAATTTGCCCATGTTCATGGAAGCATGTGAAATGCAAATGGAAACTTTGTGTGCCCTTTCAGATAGAAATAGAATTGCAGGTAGCTCTTCTTGCTCATCAAAATTGCAGACAAATCTATTCATTATGACATTCCTTATTCAGATTTCTCCAAATGTCCCGCCGATGTCATTTTTCTAGTCCAGTTTCTAGTCTAAGATCCTGTTCAAGTTCACCATTACATTTAGTTATCATGTCTCTTTAGTCTTCTTTAATATGGAACTGTTCCTCATATGTTTTATGATTCTGTCTGTGAATGCTGACAGCTAGCCACATCTAAAATCACTGGGAATAGAAGGAAACCAAGAAACCAGTTACCTCTCTGTACTTTCAAAACCTCACAGCAGCATAATGCAGAAACCAAAGTAGGTCTTCAATAGGCAGCAGAAAGGTTAAATTCTTGGATGGCAGAATTAAACAACCTAAAGTTCAAGAGGGAATTCATCATGTGCCTTGAAGTCACTGGAGGGCTCTGAAAGCCTGGCCATTTATGAACACTGTCTGGCTGTATTCCCTGTAAAGACCCTGGAAGAGCAGATGCATGTGCACCTGTGCATGGGTGGGAAACTTTTGCCCTGACAAAAGATGGTGGTCAAAAAAAGGGTCAAAGACACAGGAGAGTTGACAGAAATGCCAGACACTAACACGCCAGAGAAAGAGTCAGATGTTCATCACACTGGAATTTCTGAGCTGAGCCTTTAAACTGCAGCATGCTGAGAAACATGAGGTTCGTTGGCCTGTAGGTCTGGGGATCTGTGGGCTTTTTGCCCTTCCCCTAGCTAACCCAGTTGGCCACAGGAAACCCAATGTCTGGAGACTCAGTGGGTTCCTGGAGACCGTGTGGTTTGGAAACATCCTCAGCACCCCTCCCACACAGAAGACGGTGGCAGAGCTGGTGGCATAGGGGAACTTGCCTAGCCAGCCACACATACTCACTAGTGAACTGATGGCTGGAGTAAAGACAGCTCCAGAGGAGAGAAACTGATGCTGTGAGAAGGACTCAGGAAGGGGCACACAGACTCATGAGAGATGCTCGGAGCTGAACGGTGACCAAGAATGCTGAACTGCAGACTTCCGTATTTCTGAAGGATGGTATATTTGAGTGGCATACTCTGAAACTGGTCTGGCCTGGCAGAGAGAGACAGGGCTATTCATTTTGGGGCATTTTAAAGGGAGCGGGACTTAACGGCAGAAATCTGCCATTATTCTAAAACTATATAGCCTTGAAATTAACAACCCTTTTCCTTTATCACCAAACTCTTGTGTTAGGAGTCATGCCCCTTGGTGGTGGGTAATCAAACCCCACAGCTGTCTGACAACACCATTGACTGGTTCTGTAACAATAATAATAATTCCTGTTCTTTACTACACCTACCAGACAATGTGTCACTGCCTCCATTGTACTTGGGTGCTGCATTTCATGACTGAAACCCAAAGAATGACAGTGCTCTGAAGTCAAGCCCAACAAAAGGAAAATGCAAGTTACCCTTCTTTCATTAGGCAATCATAATGTAGTTGTGATTGATTTAGATAACTTTATTCTTACACGTACACACACCTGCCAACAACAGTGGTGAATCTCTTCCAAGAATGAAACTATTACTTGACTTCTTCAATAACAGTCATACAATGAATCAAATTCTACTTAATAAAGCTGAAATTTTTATTTTTGTGCATTCCTTGCATATTTAATATACTAAAATAAATCATTAGAAATAATTTCTAAGCTACAGAAAAATTAGAAAATGAAGGGAGAACAGATTAGTCATTTTCCTACCACCCATATATAAACAGAGGTCATTTATTTAGGTCTTTCTCCTTCCAATATTTGTTTCATTTACCATTGGTTTAAAACAACTCTCATAATTTATTTCTATATTATTCCCATAAATACTTATGTCAAACTGGCTTCATCAGGGGCTCTTTAGCTTAGAGGACATCTCTTCAGTATAAGACTAGAGACTGTCACTTTGACTCAGATTTCTTTCATCTGATCTTTATTTTGAAATGATAACTCATTGTAATGTCTCATATAATAGGTAAATTTTAAAGCTAAAATTAAAGTATTTAGAAGTTTTTCATATCTGCTGAAAATTTTTTCTTTTTTTAAATGAGTTTTTTAATTAAGATTTTATTTATTTTAGTTTTAGATAGAGGGGAAGGGAAGGAGAAAGAGAGGGAAAGTACATCACTGTGTGGTTGCCTCTCGTGCACCCCCTACTGGGTATCTGGCCCGCAGCTCAGGTATGTGCCCTGACTGGGAATCGAACTGGCCACCCTTTGGTTCGCAGGCCCACGCTCAATCCACTGATCTAGACCAGCCGGGGCTCTGCGGGAAATTTTGATGAATCCTTGCTGAGTTCCTTCTTTTAGAAAATATAATAAAGTGGGGAAACTTGCAGAAGGCAGGGAGGTTAGGGAGCACAACACAGAGAATGAAATTGGGTCTTTCATTAAATGACTGTCAGTAAATTCCATAAGCATAAATAAAATACTTACTGAATGTTGGGTAAATGAAAATTCTGTAGCAGAGGAGGGGGCAGCACTTATCAAGGCCCTCTATATGATGATGGCATTGTGCTTCAGTACCCAAGGAAGTGGATTTGGGTGTGTGTTCGTTAGCTAACTCCCTCTACTGCCAGACAAAAGGGCAGTTATGGGTATTTCTCTGGAATGTCCTGCTCCCAAACAGTAAAAGGATTCTCAGTATGTTCCTGGATAATCTGTAGCTTGAAATTTAACAGCTGTCTTTATCACTTTGTAAAAATGTCCTAGGAGAACTTACCCTAAAATATACATGATGTACCAAACTAGATTCGTGGGTGCCTGATCCCTTATGTCATACACTGAATCTCATCATCAGGCAGCTTGTTGGAGCACGATCTGTGCAGTAGCACAGGGCCTCTTGAAGGGCCGCACCCTTGATATACTGTTCAGCTGTTTTCCACTCTGAAATTTTTGGTAATTTTTGAACAAGGGGCCTAGCAATTTTATTTTGTGATGTCCCCTGCAAATTATGTAGCTTGGCTTGTACACTATTTAGTTTTTCAGTATCTCCCAAAGTGGTAATCAGTTACCTGTCTCGAACTGCTGAGAATCATTAAAATAAATCTTGTACAACTGGTAGTATATTGATAGTGATACTTCATTGCTTCTTTTCTGGGTTTGTATCAAGTAACTGTAATGACATTATGATCATGTTCTCCTTAAAAAAGGAGGTTTCCTCTTGTATTTTTCTCTTCTTTATTTCTATATTCAACTTTCTTTGCTTAAAGTGCATAAAATCCCATTTCATTACATTGTGTTTTCATTTGTGTAAAATGTTTGTCATACTAAGGTTATTTTATTGTTATTGAATATTGAGAAATAAAAAGGCCATCAATGTTGAAAATTAAAATAGACTAAATGTATTTTTCTTCTTAACTCCCTTATGAATTATGCACAGATTTTCAAATGTATAATGTTTGAATCAATTTTATTATATTCTAGGGCTTTCTATAGGCCAATTGTAGTTCTTTTATTTATAACTTCTCTAATTTGCACAGCTTCTGTGTATTTTAAAACAATGATATTAGCTTAATCATAACTTTAATTAGGAAACAATTATAGCAACAATAATTATATTTCATTTCTCATTTTGATTTAACTATAGAATAGAGATCACACACTTAAAAATTCTTACAGAGTACATATTTATACTGTATCATAAATTTACTTTAACAGGCCAATTTCTGCCCTTATAAGCAATGCCAATTATGCTCATGTATATTTATGGTTGTAGTTTTAACTGCAATACCATCATATATCTTAGGGAAACAATGAAGTACATGGAATGTACATTTCTCACATGCATACAACTCCTCTGGCCCCACCGTTGCCTGCCCCACATAGATCAATGATCTTGACATGGAATCTCACCTTTTCCTAAGTGAGCCATTACAGCAAATCTTATTAGTTAACTTTTTCCACTTTTACTTATTTTCCCATTGTATTCTTCATACTGGCATTGCTAGGAACTTTCTTCACCTAGCACAGGTATAGATTTCAAAATGCAGAATGAAAATATTAAATGTGTATTAGTTTTGCTAGGGCTACCATAACAAAGCACCACACACTGGGTGGCTTAAACTAAGGGATACTTTCTGGAAGCTGATATTTCAAGATCAGTGTGATGCAGGCAGATTTGATTTTTCTAGGGCTGCTCTTCTTGGCTTGCAGATGGTTTTAATCTCACTGTGTCCTTACATGGCCTTTCCCTTTGTGTGCGCACCTCTTATTTCTTCCTTTTCTTATAAGACAGCAGTCATATTGGATGAGGGTGTCACCCTAACATCCTCATTTTAATTCAGTAACATCTTTAGATGCCTTTTCGAGGTCGGAAGATGGTGGTGAAGCAGGTGGGGGCTAAACCCTCTTGCTTGTGCACCCGACTGGGATACCTAGCCGATCTTCTGAAGAACTGAGTGATCGGCCAACAAAATTCCAGCTGATTTGAAGTTTGGGAGCCAAAGATTGCAGAGCATGACAGAAAAAGGATGGTAAGGAGGTTTTGTAGGCTGTTGGGAAGGTCCCCAGGTCCTGGGCATGTGGACACAGCTGTGGTGGTCCCTGGCCCTGCCCCAGGTACCTTGGCTACCAGGCTACCATAGGAGCTTTGGAGGAGAGCCGGCTCAGTGATTGTAACTTGCCAGCTCCCTCCCCTCCCAGAGCAGGGAGTCACAGACCTGCACCAGTAGAGACCTGGTCACTGGGCAGTGGGAGACACAGAGCAGGCGGCACACTGCAGCTGGGACAGTGGTCACCAGCTGGGATAATACTAGAGACATTGGGGAGCCGGGGGACACTGGGAGATGGGAGAAGAGAAGAGCTGTGACTGACCATGTGAAGGTCCCACGGCTGGTCAGAGTTGGGTTGAGTGAAAATCTTGGCGATCGTTAGGAAAGGTTGCCCACAAACAAGGGGAATTCACTCAAATAAAGGCTCTCAGCCACTGTGCAAAGACCTCTGGTGCACTGTGGCAGCGGCCGGCTGGGACAGAGAGGGAGGAGGAGGAGGGGCATGAATTGCTCCAAATAAGGGCGTGCCAAAGACTGATCAAAGCGGGGCAGCTGGGACCAAAGAGGTTGCAGTCCCCAGAAAGACTCAATTTAATAGGGGAACTAAACTGCCCAAAAAGGACTTTATGTGCACAGCACCCAAGCCAGGGCAGGGTGAGGAGGAGGGGTGAAAGTTGCTCCCACTTGGTGCACCTCAAGGCCAATCAAAGGGCTGCACACCAACGGGGATTGAAGGTGCCGGCCTGTTGCATATGGACAGTGTGGACCTTTCAGCGGTTGGGGGGCTCAGCTAGAGGCTGTGAACCAGGGAAAACAGCAACCCAGACACAGCCCCCATTCTCGCAGATCCACAGAAGAGAAAATAAAGACACAAAAAGTTTCGGGAAACAACAAACGGAGCCCAGGCCCTCTCTGACTGCAGCATCAAGGAAGACTACAGAACCAGTTAGGTGGGTTTAAAGTTAGCAGGAGGCTTTTTTTCTTTCTTTCTTCCTTTTTATTTTCTGCAAGTGTAAGACAATAAGACCTGGATCTGTGAAAGGACCAAAGACAGATCCAGAGAGAGATCAGAAGGCTAAGGCCAACGGCTGAGAAAAAATTTCACTTTGATATCCTTCAGAACTTGCATTTTATTTTTATTTTATTGGTTTTTCTGTTTTAATTATATGTAAAATTTTATATGTAAAATTATATATTTTAGTTTTTAAATTTTTTCTTCCTTACATTTAGTTTTCTTTGTTATGTGTGTGTGATTTCATTGTTTAACTGGTTTTCCTGTTCTACCTTTCCTATTACATTTTCATTTCTCTTCTGACACTGAATCCATATTCCAATAACACATTATTCTTGGTCTTTTAATTTTTATTCTTTTTATCCAGATTAAATATTGCTTGTCTTATTATTGTTGTTCTAAATCGCACACAGCATCCTATCAGGGTTTTGGCCCCTTTCACTATCTTCCTGAGCTTTATTACTGTTATGGTTAACTTTATTTTCTCCCACACTGCCCCAAATTTCTATTACTCACTCTCACTATATCTCAACATCTAACCTCATGTAGGAGTTCAGCTTTCCAGAGTCAGCTCACATTCTTCCCACCTCCCCATAAGAGTCTTATCTCTTTTTCACCTTTTATAAAAAGTAGCCACTTGGGTGAATTGTCACGCTTATTGCGGTACTTCTCCAAGGATCGCCTGTCTCTTCCCTACATATTAGTACCTTAATTCTCATAGAACACTCCCCCACTGTTTTACTCCATTTCACCTTCGCCCTGCCCCTGATCACAGACAAGATAAGGTGGCAGTTGTGAATAACAGTAAACCTGCAGGAGGAGAAAACCCACCAACATAGAAGTCACCAACAGGAAAAGCCCAATTGCAAGAAGAGACATCACACAAATGGAAAACAGGGCAAATCTAGTGCATCTAGACAAGGAGATCAAAGAGAGCACACCACTGAATCCCACAGAACTCCTACCTCAGAAGTTCACACAACAAAGATAGCTGCAAAGCAGAGCATCAGGAATCACAGAACCAAACAAAAATTGTCCCCCAAAATGGGGAGACCTAGAAAGAAGTAACAGTTGAAAAGAATAGGAGACTACCCACTAAAAGAGCTGAATGAAATGGAGGCAAGCAAACTATCAGATATACAATTCAAAAGACTGGTGATAAGGATGCTCAAGGAACTCACAGGCAACTACAAGAAGCTGAATGAGAACTACAACAGTATGAAAAAAGGAAACAGAAACCTTAAACAAGAACCAGGAAGAAATGAAGAATATAATTTCTGAAATAAAAAGCACACTAGAAGGAATTACAAGCAGGCTAGATGAGGCAGAGGACTGAAGTAGTGAGCTGGAAGATAAGGTAGAAAGAAATACCCAGGTAGAACAGCTGCACGAAAAAAGACAAAAAAAAAAAAATGAAGCTACCTTAAGGGAAATGCCAGACAACATGAAACACAACAACATTCAAATCATAGGAATACCAGAAGGAGAAGAAAAGGAGCAAGGGATAGGAAACCTGTTTGAAAAAATAGTGACAGAAAACTTCCCGAACCTGGAGAAGGAAAATACTACACAAGTTCAGGGAGTACGGAGAGTCCCAATCAAGATAAATCCAAAGAGGCCTACTCCAAGACACATCATAGTTAAAATACCAGGTTTTAAAGACAAAGAGAGAATCTTAAAAGCAGCAAGGGAGAAACAAGAAGTAATATACAAGGGTGCAAAGATAAGGCTAGCAGCTAATTTCTCCAGAGAAACACTACAAGCCAGAAGGGAATGGCAAGAAATATTTCAAGTAATGAAAAGCAAAGGCCTGCAACCAAGACTACTCTACCCAACAAGGCTCTCAATTAAAATGGAGGAGATATAAGGAGTTTCCCAGACAAAAGAAGGCTGAAAGAATACACATCTACCAAACCAACACTGCGAGAGATGCTAAAGGGACTGTTATAAGAAGAGGAAGAAAAAGAGAGAGAGGAACATAGGTACTATGGGAAAAATGAATAAGTATCTATCAGTAATAACATTAAATGTTAATGGAATAAATACTGTAATCAAAAGACATACGGTAGCTGAAAGGATAAGAAAACATGACACATGCATATGCTTCCTACAGGAGACCCACTTTGGAAAAGAAGGAATACACAGACTGAGTGTGAAGGGTTGGAAAAAAATATTCTGGGAAAATGGACAGGAAAGAAAAGCCAGGGTAGCAATACTTATATCAGACAAAATAGACTTCAAAACAAAAGCCAAAAAGGGAGATACTGAAGGACACTACATAATATTCAAAGGAAGAATCCATCAAAAAGACATAAACATTGTAAACCTATATGCACCCAACATAGAAGCACCCAAATATATAAGGAAAATCTTGGAGGACTTCAAGAAAGATATAGACAGCAGCACACTTCAACAACTGTCCAAAACTTATGGCACACAGCGAAGGTAGTTCTGAGAGGGAAGTTCATAGCAACACAGGCCTACCTGAAAAAGATAGGAACGTTTCAAATAAACAACCTAAGACATCCACAAGAACTGGAGAAACAACAACAGACAAAGCCCAGAGTGATTAGATGGAAGGAAATAACTGAGATCAAAGTAGAATTAAATGACATAGAGACTAAGAGGATAATTCAAAGGATCAATAAATCCAGGAGCTTATTCTTTGAAAAGATAAACAAAATTGAGAAGCCTTTAAGCAGACTCAACCAGAAAAAAAGGGAGAGGACCGAAATAAATAAAGTCATAAATGAAAGAGGAGAGATCACAACTGATACCACAGAAATACAATGGACTGTAAGAAATTACTACAAAGAACTGTATGCCAAGAAATTTGAAAACCTGGGTGAAATGGACAAATTCCAGGAAAAATATAATCTTCCAAAACTGAATGAAGAAGAAGCAGAAAGCCTGAACAGACTGATAACAGCTGGTGAAATTGAAGCAGTAATCAAAAAACTCCTGGCACAGAAAAACCCCGGACCAGATGGTTTCCCAGGAGAATTCTACAAAACATTTAAGGAAGAGCTAATCGCTATCATTCTGACTATTCCACAAAATCCAAAAAGATGGAGGACTCAGAAACTCTTTTTATGAGACCAGCATCATCCTAATCCCAAAACCAGATAAAGACACTCAATATAATAAAAGCTATATATGAGAAACCTATAGCCAACATCATACTCAATGGGCAAAAACTAAAATCTTTCCCACTAAGAACCAGAACAAGACAAAGCCGTCCACTTTCACCACTTCTATTCAACATAGTATTGGAGGTATTGGAGATTGGGCAAGAGAAATAAATAAAACGCACCCAAATAGGAAAGTAGGAAGTAAAACTGTCATTGTTTGCAGATGATATGGTTGTGTGCCTAGAAAATCACATAGACTCCATCAAAAAGCTACTCAACCTAATAAGTAAATTTGGCAAAACAGCAGGATACAAAATCAATATTCAGAAATCGAAGGCATTTTTGTACACCAACAACAAAATATTAGAATCAGAAATCAGGAAAAAAAATCCCATTCACTATAGCAACAACAAAAAAAAATAAAGTACCTAAGAATGAACCTTACCAAGGAGGTACAAGACCTGTATTCAGAAAACTACACAACACTGAAGAAAGAAATTAAGGGAGATACAAATAAATGGAAGTATACACCATGTTCATGGATTGGAAGAATTAACATCATCACAATGTCCATACTACCCAAAGCAATTTACAGATTCAATGCAATGCCTATTAAAATACCAATGACATATGTAACAGATATAGAACAAAAAATCCAAAAATTTATACTGAACAATAAACGACCCTGAATAGCCACAGCAATTTTGAGAAAGAAGAACAAAGTCGCGAGGGTCACAATACCTGATATAAAAGTATACTACAAGGCTACTGTAATTAAAACAGTCTGGTGTTGGCATAAGAACAGACATATAGGTCAACAGAATAGTATACAGAACCCAGAAATAAACCCATGTCTCTATGGTCAATTAATATTTGACAAAGGAGGCAAAAGCATAAAATGGAGTACAACTAGCCTCTTCAACAAATGGTGTTGGGACATCTAGATTACAACTACATGCAAAAAAATGAAACTCGACCACCGACTTACACCACACAGAAAAATAAACTCAAGGTGGATAAAAGACTTAAATATAAGTTGCAAAACTATAAAAGTCCTAGAGGAGAGCATAAGCATGAAAATCTCAGCTATTCCACACAGCAGTATTTTCACTGATATGTCCCCTAGCACAAGGGACATAAAGGAAAGAATAAACAAATGGGACTTCATCAAAATAAGAAGCCTCTGCACAGCTAAAGAAAACATCTGCAAAATGAAAAGGGAACCAACTGTACAGGAAAATATATTTTCCAATGATACCTCGGACAAGGGCTTGATCTCCAGAATACATAAAGAACTCACACAACTCCACTCCAGGCAGACAAACAATTCAGTTAAAAAATGGATAAAGGACGTGAACAGACACTTCAAAAAGGAGGACATACAGAGGTCCTGGAGACATATGACAGGATGCTCGGCATCACTAGCCATCAGAGAGATACCAATTAAAACCACAATGAGATACCACTTCACACCAGTTGTCATAAAACCACAATGAGATACCACTTCACACCAGTTGTCATAGCCATCATCTACAAATCAACAAACAACAAGTGCTGGCAAGGTTGTGGAGAAAAGGGAGCCCAATACACTGTTGGTGGGAATGCAGACTGGTGCAGCCACTGTGGAAAACAGTATGGAATACCTCAGAAAACTAAAAATGGAACTGCCTTTTGACCCAGCAATTCCACTGCTGGGATTATACTCTAAAAATCCTGAAACACCAATTCAGAAGAACCTATGTACCCTAATATTCATAGCAGCACAATTTATAATAGCCAAGTGTTGGAAGCAACCTAAGTGCCCATCAGTAAATGAGTGGATCAAAAAACTAAGGTATATTTACACGATGGAATACTCTGCAGCAGAAAAAAAGAAGGAGCTCCTACCTTTCACTACAGCATGGATGGATCTGGAGAACATGATGCTAAGAAATAAGCCAGGTGGTAAAAGACAAATACCATATAATTTCACCTATAAGTGGAGACTAATCAACAGAACAAACAACCAAGTTAAATGTAACCAGAGACATTGAAATGAAGACCAAACTACAGTGAACAGAGGAGAGGGGGAAGGAGAAGATGGGGGGAAACAGAGGAAGGTTGGTCAAGGAACATATATGGAGGACTCATGGACAAAGTCAAAGCGGAGTGGGGTCAAGGGTGCGGGGAAAGGGGAGTGGTGGGGGGAAAATGCACAAAACTGTACTTGAACAACAATAAAATTTTTTTTAAATGACATGGATAAAATAAATGCATGCAAATTATCTAAAAAATAAATACCTTATCTCCATATATGGCTACATTGAGGGGTATTGGGTATTGGGGTGTCAACATAATGAGGTTCAGGGTGGCACAATTCAGCCCATAACAGAATGGAGCTTCATAAGATGAGCAGTTAAAATTCTAAATACTTCAAACTTATAAAATAAAAGTTGGGCTAATTGATTTCTATGGTTATTTAATAGTGATACTGTGTTGGTGCTAAAGCATAATGGTCAAGCATGCTTTAAAACTTTAGTCTGGAAATTGCCAAAGGTCTGTGTTAGGAAAATATTTGGACACTGTAAATTTATAAAACAAGGAATATGTTTGATCTATGAGAATTTTCCTTAATTGGGCTTTTACTAAATTATATCAACAAATCCCAAAGCTTCATATCCCTAGATGAGTCAAACTTATGAGTTAAAACACTGAAGGTGTGTTAAATTGTAAAGATACTATACATTTATTATCATTTACTTTGACATAAGTTAACTGGATGTTTACTCTGAAACACTGAGTTATTCTCTAGTTGTGTGTCCTGGTAGTTTTCTAGACTCTTACCAACCAGAGAATAGAACACAGCCCGATTAACTGGAAGTAACAGCTGTGAAGGTTCTTGCACGGGCTCCCATGGTGGAGCACGGGCCATTTATTTTGAAATATCCTCACTCGACATGGCCCTGCTTCATCCTTCCCTTTGTCTGCCTTCCCAGGGAATCACCCCACCCCCAGTCCTACTATGCATAACCAGCCTCCCTGACTCCTCTCCTCTCCACCAAGAGAACACATATGATTTTGTCTATAAATTAAAAAAAAATCACACCCTTTTATCAAACAGGGCAACTTAGCAATAGCATTATTTTACCTCAGTATAATTTTAGGAATTTCATCTCTCTCCACCTAAAAAGGTTATCTACATATTTTTTTTGAAAGATGAGTTTTCCCTTTGAGGAGATTCAAGTTGCTAAATGAGCATAATTTTTCTTATTTTTTCCCTTTCTTTATCATCTATCTATCTATCATCTATCTATCTACCTATCTATCATTGATCTATCATCTATCATCATCACCTCTCGTCATCTATCTATCATATATTGGTACATTCATTCATTTGGAAATCATTTTCCCTATGGCCAGCTTGTTATCATTACACAGTCTTTGAAATCATATGATTTAATCCAACCCACTCATCTTATGGATGAAAATAAGGCGATGTCTGGAGAAATTAAGTTCTTCCCAGGTAATTGATATCGGGGCTAGAATCAGACTTTATGTCTCTTGATTCTTTACCTTTCTAGATCTTGATTGCTTCTTTCATTAAATAAGAATAATAATAAAGGCAAAGGGCTAAAGTACAATTTTAACTCACACCCACTATTTACTTCCTGTCTATGCTTAAAACGAATACTCAAGTCTGACTTGTTATCTACGGTGTGCATCTATCTTCAAACCTCCATAGAGCTTCATACATATTCAATCCTCCAATTTTACTTTGTTACTCCAAAATATCTCTGTTCCCCATTGTAAACAAAACTACCAATTCTGCTTCATATAACAGGAAAAAAATAATTGGAATGGTATTATGAAGATGACATAAATGTTAAGGAATAACCATGAATGCTGGATATCAAGCTGTAAGAGTGACTTACCTAGGACACGGTGACCGGCTCTGGCATCAGTGTGTACTGCTACCACAGCACACCCTACTCCATGCCACTGGACTCAACCTCACTGCAGCCACAGTAAATACATTCTAATTAACCAAGGCTTTGAACCACTTTCCTAAGATTCAAATTCCTGGTTGGGAGCATCCACCGGTCTGTAATTGAGTGATATACCCATGCTCCACAGTGGGATGTCCGAGGCTATAGCTGCAAAAGTACGTAGCTACTGAGCATTTGAAATGTAGCTAGTCTGAATTGAAATGGGCTATAAGTACAAAACATACAAGGTTTTAAAGATTTATCCTCTCTTCTAAAATAAAATCTCATTAATAATTTTTATGTAGATTGCATTTTAAAGTAATTATATTTTAGCCTTGGCCAGTGTGGCTCCATTGGCAGAAATGCCATCCTGTAACAGAAAGTTTGTGGGCTTGATTCCCAGTCAGAGCACTAACTTTGATTGTCAGGTTGACCCCGGATCTGGAGGTGTATGATTCTGGTCCAAGTACATACAGGAGGCATCAAATCGATGCTTCTCTCTCCATCAATGCTTTTCTCTCTCCCTTCCTCCTCCCTTCCTCTCTCTCTAAAAGCAATGAAAAAAAAAGTACTTGGGTGAGAATTAAAAAAAAAGAAATAATGATATTTTAAATATATAGGGGTCATATTTAATATTATATTATTTAATATTATTAGAAAATTGTACTAAGATTGCTTTGTGTTTTGCTTTTTATTTAAAAAATTATTACACTTTTTCCATTACCATTTATCCTCTTATACACTGTCCCCCACCAATCACCACACTGTTGTTCATGTCCATGAGTCCTTTTTCCTTTTTGCTTGATCCCTCCACCCCTGACCAACCTCCCTAGAGCTATCAGCCTGCTCTCTACGTATGTGTCTGTATTTTGTTTATTAGCTCAGTTTGTTCATTAGATTCCACATATGAGTGAAATCATATAGTATTTTTCTTTCTCTGACTGGTTTATTTCTCTTAGCAAAATATTCTCCAGGTCCATCCATGCCATCACAAAGGGTCAAATTTTCTACTTTTTTACAGCCAAATAGCATTCCATTGTGTAATATCTGATAAGAGGCTAATATCCACAATTTATAAAGAACTTGTAAAACACTACACCAAAAAGACAAACAATCCAATTAAAACATGGGTAAAAGGCCTGAATAGACACTTCTCCAAAGAGGACATGCAGATGGTTAATAGACATGTAAAAAGATGCTCAATGTTACTAATCATCGGATAAATGCAAATTAAAACCACAATGAACTATTACCTTATACCAGTCAGAAATGCTGTCATCGATAAATCAATATAAACTATTGTTGGCAAGAATGTGTAGAAAGGGAAACCATTTTGCACTGTTGGTGGGAATACAGACTGGTGCAGCCACTATGGAATGCAGTATGGAGATAACTCAAAAAATCAAAAATGGAACTGCCTATGACCCAGCAATTCCACTTCTGGGAACTGATCCAAAGAAACCCGAAACACTAATTCTAAAGAACACAAGCACCCCTATGTTCACTGCAGCATTATTTACAATCACCAAAATATGGAAGCAGCCCAAGTGTCCATCAATAGATGAGTGGATAAAACAACTATGGTTCATTTTGCTTTTTAAATGTGGCTTCCAGAAAATTAAAAATTACATATTTGGTCCACATTTGTGGTTCAATTTATATTTCTATCAGACAATGTTTCTCTGGCATCCTCATGCTTAGGGGAGATAATATCAAACCTCTTGGAGGATTTTACCAAAAAGGAGGAGGAATCACATCCATTCATAATCACTTAAGCCAATTTACCTCATATTCTGGTTATTTCTTTTTTTCCTGGAACACGATGAATTCTCAATACTTAGATTTTTTCATTTATAAGAATTCCTCAGTATAGGTTCTTTCACTGGAATGTAACAGACCCTTACAAAATATTTTCTAAAATTACTAGTTATATACCTGTGATTTATAGAATCACATAAATGTTTTAGAATATGTCATTATGGCAAGGTTAATTTAAATATTATGCAGAAATAATCAATTAGAATTTCAGAAAAAATAACCATCCTGAGAAGGTAAAGGATGTACTGTCATGATTTCTACAGTAGAAGGCTGATGAAAGGCTCTCTGGTTTGCACCAAGCGATTTCACATACAATATCATTTAATATGACTGACAGTCTTGTGATACCCATTTTACAGTTAGTGAACTGTAAGTTAGTGAACTATGAAAAGTTCACTAGCTTCCTTAAGGTTATGTAACCCCTCAATTGGCAAGTGTGAGGCCTAAACTCAGTTTTGTCAGACTGCCTAGTTTAGGCCTTTTCCACTGTGCAGGTTCAGAACAAGTCACCCCAAGATGTGCCTCTGCGGTTTGCAGATTGTTTTGAGCTAAAGGCAACATTAGCAGCAGGCTCAAGGGACTACTGTCCCTTCTTTAATGAGAAGAACTTCAATTAGAGGACTTGCTCATAATAAGTGATTATTAGAGATAACTTCTTTTCATCTATCTATAAGCAGGACAAACCTACTTACTAAGCATTTGCTCTTCTTTTCATCTTGCAATGACCCTTGGAAGCCCCTAAGGCATCTTACCTCATCCCTAGATTAGAATCCCTTCTATACTGTACCTAGATCCCCCTTTCTCTCTCTGAAACTCTGCTGCATGTGGGGTCTCTGATCCTCCTGTATGTGTGGTTCCATACATATGCATGTATTAAATTTGGTTATTTTGTCTTGCTAATTTGTCTCATGTCTATTTGATTATTAGGCCAGCAGAAAGAAACGTTGAGGGTATAAGAACGTTTGTTCCTTCCCCATATCTCTAAATTATATATCTGTGAGGATGAATTCTAAATATCTGATGGACATTTTTCATAGTTGAAATAAGTTACTATTAAAAAATCCCATGGTCATATCAAAGGTTACATTAAATATCTTTTTAAAATTTTGCTAAGTAACTTTTTAAAATAAATTAAATATATGTAACTGGAAAATGCTATGTCTTCAGTTTTCTTGTAAATAAGTTTCCAATTAGAGACAAAAGACATAAGAAAATATAATTTGAGTATTATTGAGCCCCTAATGCCTGAATATATCTTAAGATCTCTTGAAATCTAAAACACAGCTGGGCAATGTATCTTGGCATAATTTATTTTTTTAAAGCCACACACACCTGGTTGTATTTTCAATGTATTGGGTTTTGCGGATTTACTTTTTTGCAAAAAGCACTTATGCCTAGTCAAAATTCATTCTACCCTAAATGAAGAAATCCCTGAGGTTCACAATGCATATGGCATCATAGCAGTGGTTTGTGCTATGATTAAAGCAAATTATTTTTATATGACATCTATTTAAACAGTATAATATCCATTTCAAGTTCTGGAAGTAATTTTTTGTGAGCTTTTTGCCATTTCCATTAATGATGAAGTAATGGAGGACACTGATGGAGACAAAAATGTCTGGATTCAAATTTCTTATTAATATGGCATTTTAAAAACAAATAGTACTATGCCTGTTTCTGGTAAGGGGGGTAAAACTATTACTTTAGTTTTGAGATCACCTTTCTGTGTTTGCAACACAGGTTTTTGCCCCTATTATAGAAATTTTTGAAAATTAGATATCACATTGTTAAAAAATCAGCATTTCAAAATGTATTCTTTGGTTTGTTAACAGTTAAACCCCTAAAATTTAAAATCCAAAAATTTAAATGGTCTATTGTTGGTTTGCATCCTTTGTTTGCAAGTGACAAAAACTCTAACTCAAACTATTATAACCAGGAAGGGGATAGATAAACCAGGCTTACAACCCTCAGTTCACTTGCTTTTTCTGTCTCTCTGGCACATTTCTGCTTCTCTCAGAATATTGTTTCAGGGCAGCTTGCATGCAGTGGCAATACGGGGATCCAAACTTATATTCTTAGTGTTTGTAACCAGCAAATATGAAGGACCTTGCCTCACCAACTCAAGATAAAAGATGCTATTGAAGGATTTGATGGATCCAGCTTGGGTCACAGACCCATTCCTAAACTAATCCTTGGGCCATGGAATATGAGTACTTATCCCCATGCTTGGAAGAAAGATCTGTAACCAGAAATACTGTCTAGGAAAGTAGTGTTAGCAGATAAAACTATAACAGGAGTAAAAAAAAAATTGTACAGATTTCTATACTATAGGGCATCTTAGAGTCTTTACTATGCAAATATGAATCATGAAATCTGTCAAAGAGGGGGGTATTTTTTGCAACATTTTCCAAATATATTTGTATATGAACTTTCTTTTTAATAGGATATCATGTGAAATTCATGTGTTATATGGTAACAGATTTACTCACACAACAGCTAGCTTCTTCAGTTTTTTATCAGTCTAATAGATGTCATGAGCTCCTACACTACTTAGTTGATGGTCTAGCAGGGTTGTCCAAACTTTTGGCACCTCTGGGTCACACTGGAAGAAGGGGAGTTGTCTTGAGCCACACTTTAAATACATTGTGACATGTAATCACAACAAAATCTCACAATGTTTTAAGTAAATTTATGATTCTGTGTTGAGCCGCATTCACAGCCATTCTGGGCTGCATGTGGCCTGTAGGCCACAGGTGGGAGGCCCCTGGAAGTGTGTGTTTACATAGAGTGAGCATGTGGGTGTGGGTCACTTTAACAGCCAATCAAAAATATCTGAGTGTTCAAGTTTAAACAGTATCTTTTGATAAGTTTGTCTCTCTGGGTGCAAGACTCAATTCATTTAATTATATCTTATCTTCTCAAATTGGCATCTGCCTATATGGGCGAGAATGGGCTTACTTATGTTACCTCTTGGCAATGGCATCTGTGCTCTTTACTCTGAACCCTTGCCAGCCTCTGCTCTGCAACGACTGGTCTGGCCCTTTGATTCATTGCCCTAGGGGTTGCTAAAATGTGACTAATGACCTTAGAGCTTATTATTGGGGCCAAATTTAGCTTTTTGGCCCTTTTTTCTTAATTGGCTTTACCTCAGCTCTTGCTCATGTTACACATCATTTATATTGAAGTGTCTTGCATTCAGTTCCTGGCCAAGGCTGTCTATTCCATAATAAGGGGTCATCTTTCCCTTAACCATGGTCATCCTATAAAATATAAAGGTCATTGGTTCTTTACTCAGCTACTTTTTACTTATCCCCTGCCCTTGGGGCCCATGGGGCCCATGGGAATTCTGAAGCCGTTCCACAGTAGATCAGAGTTGAAGGTGTTTGAGGAGTGTAAATTCAGGTCTTCTTTCAGCTGAATGACAATTATCTACCCTGAAGCTACATCCCAAAGTGGGCAAGCACATCAGGAAAGTTTTGGACTTTTCTCTCAAACTATCTCACAAAGCCTGCTGCCTATCCTTGTCCTTCAACTAAGACACAGGCATCCCTTGTCTTGCTTTCCCTATTTAAATCCCTCCTCCTTTTCTCACTCCACCAGTCAAAACAGACTTTCCTATCGGTGTTTATATGTTTAAAATTAGCTTAGAATTTTAGGAATCCTGTTTTCTTCTGTGAGAAAACTTTATTCTCTATACAGTTGTTTAGAGATTAATTTGGAAAAAATAATGATGTCAACTTGGTCATTAAAACCTGAGTAAGGACCATTCATTTTTAGGTAGAATTTACCTTCACCCCGAGGGGACCAATGACCTTGACTCAATGGGCTGGAGGGTACACAGTACAGATTTATGGGTTGGGAAGTCATATATGAAAATATTTCAAAAGAATGTTATTATCACTGTAATTTCTCTTAGCACGAGCTTTGGGGTATGCTGACCTAGTCCAAACTATTAATTAACTAATGAGAAAAGACAGCCCAGGAGATGTGCTTTGATTTTGCAATGTCAAACGAATCTTTAGAGTCAGGGCTATAATCCAAATCTCCCATTGACAGATTATATTGACCCCACTTAACCTTTTTAATTTATCTTTTGGATATAGCCCTTCATGAAATTTTGAATTAGCAGCACCACAATGATATTAACATCACTGACCTTTCATAAGACCCAAACTGGGAAAAGATAGGGAGGGAACACAAAGCTGAGAAGTCCTTTTCTGTACATAATAATAGCTAAAGATTTTAAAGTGCTTGTGCACATTAAATATTAACTCAATCATTTCTCACAACAATACAATGAAATAAGAGTTATTATTATATTACTCTACAAATAAGGAAACCAAGGCACAGAAAGACTGAATAATTTGCTTTCTGTTACAAAGCAAGTAAGTGATAGAGCTGGGAGTGGAAACTAGGCAGCCCTCCCTTAGAATCCATGCTATGCCCACTACACACAGTGGCTCTTACAAACCTTTGGCAGAGGCATCTCATACTTCTTCTGAGTTTTCCATTACTCAAGGATTTTCTGATAAAAAAAAAAAAAGGTGAAATAAAAATGGCTATACCTAATTCTCTTACTCAATTTTGGAAGTGCTTCTAATAGTTCAGGTAGGGAAACAGAGAGTCCTAGATTCAATGCCATAGCGATTTCCTTTTATTCCATGCCCTGTGATACAAACCACTCTGAGTAAAGCTGAATTTTGGAATTGGGAGATAACATTAAACAGGAAGCTCAAGTGCTAAAAATAAATTCTCTCTCGGTATTAGTTTGTAATTTTGTCTTGGAACATCCAACATTCCAATATCATAGTTTGAGCAAGCCTATTTATTCCAAGAAATGGAGGCATTCGAGATTCTTCATGTGAGCATTTGTTAATAGCCTGTTACTTGCTACTCCCAACAATCTCCAAGTAGCACCTATCTGTAAATGTTCTGAATGCTGCTTTTCAACTGTGCTCAAGCATTAAGGTTTGATATAGCAAGTCAGTTATGAGTCCATAGCATTGGGGTAAGTATAATCAGCCACTGCCCAAGGCATGAGTTCATTACTTGAGATGCCAAAAATGAAGCTCACGTTTTCCCAGCTGTCTAATCCTTTTCTTTTTACAACTGTCTGTTTTGGAAGAGCCCACCAACAATGGAGGTAGCTCCCACTTCATAACAGATTATGAAATGTCATATTCTACACAGCCATAACAAAGAAGAAGTTTTTACCTTTTGCAACATTATGGATGGATCTGGAGAACATTATGCTAAGTGAAATAAGCCAGTCAGAGAAAGACAAATACCATATGATTTCATTCATATGTGGAATCAAATGAACAAAATGAACTAACAAGCAAAACAGAGACAGACTCATAGATGGAGAGCAGATGAAAGCTAGTTGAGGGGGAGGTTACTGGTGGAGGGACTGAGTCAAAAGGCAAAAGGTCTCCTGGACATGGACAACAGTGTGGTGATTGCTAGGGGGAGGAGGGTATAAGGAGACTAAATGGTAATGGAAAAAAATACAATAAAGATAAAATAAAAAACAATTTTAAAAAAAGAAAGAAAAAAAAAGGATTGGCAGTACAAAGGACTCTAGTCTTGGATTTGGGAAGAATTTTGTTACAGTTGGGTTACTTCCCTGCCCACCCCCACCCAGTTTCATCAAGATATAATTGACATATAATGTAGTACTTTAAAGTGTACAACATGATTTTTTGAAAAATGTGTATATTATGAAATGATTACCATAATAAGTTTAGTTAACATCCGTCATCTCACAATTACAATTTTTTTGTGATGAAAATTTTTAAGAACTACAGGTAATAGCCCAAAATACCTAAAATAGCCCTTTTTCCTCATTCCCCCTTCACCCCATCTCTCTTTCTTTCTTGATTTTGTAAAGAAAGCCATTTTCTGCGTAAGCATCCATGAGTTACTGGGGCCAGACTTGTAACCATGTTTCCAAAAGAAAGCATTCTCTAGAAGACTCCTTTCTGGCTATGATCTCATAAACTCATTAATCCTAAGAATATAAAGTATAAAGGAAACATCTATCAAAACTCTGTTTGGGAATTTAAAAAAATATATAATATTTTAATAAAACTTTTGGAGACATGGAAAAAATAATCATAGTTTACATAAATATTTATATGTTATTTTTAAGTTAGCTTTATGTGACTATTTCTCTATATTACTACATAGTTTTGTATTATTTCTAGTGGCTGCTCATTATTTTTTGAGTTTGCACCAAAATATATTTAAGTAATACCATTTGGTTTGATATTAAAGTCCCTTCTGTTGGTTTATTATAACAAAATATATATTGAATATTTTAACATATAATTGTATTATTTTCATAGAAAAAAATTTAAAATTTAATTGTTAGGTCTAAAACAAAGAATATTTTATGATCCTTCATTATATTATCAGATTATCTTTCAGAGTGTTTGAATAATTTTTTTCCACATTATAATTATTTAATTTACATTTTTATGCCAGCTTTATTAGAATTCAGTAATAATTCAATTATACTTTATTAATTTAAAAATATTATTGTATAACTATATGAATAACTAGATACTGATATCATTAATTTGGAAAATTTTGAACACTCAGTTATTCTTTGAACACTTCTGATGTCAAGTACTGTTTTATATACAAGGAATTTAAAGGTAAGTCTTTTTGATAAGAATCAGATAATTACTTACTGAAGTCATAGCAGGATGAGAAATATTTTTCTAAGTAGGGAAATATCTATCAACTTAGGTAAGCCCTCTATAAACTCCCATCATAAGCAAATGGTACATTATAAGTATAATATCTACAGACACAAGAGGAGAAGAGTGTGGTAAATATTCAGAAAACAAAACAAAAAAAAGGTGTGTTTGGTATGTAATGAATGTCTTCTAATCAATGGGGTTTGTGTTGTGGAGAAGCAGAAGTGACACTGGAAGGTTGAGTGGGACTGTTTTGAGGAAGACTTTAAATCAAGGGTAGCATTTAGTTGGTGGCCAATAAAGAACTATTCTAGGATGAATTATCAAGTTGTACTTGATTGAGACATGAAATATATTAAGTATTTTCTTATTCAGCCTTTGTGAATTAGCAATGGCACTGGAAGTCAGTGTGTAGAGATGGCACTAACACTTAGAATGTGCCTCCACCTTCAAATGAACAAAAGATATTTTAGAGTTTCCTTTCAGTGTGAGGCAATGTTGGAAAGGTGAGTTGAGGTCGAATGCTTGTTAAAATACTCTTCCTAAGTTTAAGAGAGATTTAGACATACAGGGCACAGGATTTCTCAGTGATAAACATTCGCCTTAAAATATATGTCTCTAAATTTGCACACTACAATTATGGTTTACTCAGACAGTGGTCTAAGTTATCATCATCTCTTACCTGGACAACTTTAGTTGCCTTCTACCTTGTGTTTTTGCTCCAAATTTTTATTCTTCATGGTATTGCTTTCTACAAAGCAGCCTAAGTTATATTTTGCAATTTTAGGTGGGCAGTTTCATCCCAGTCCACCTCTGCTAAAACTCTCCAAAGGCTTGACATCTCAGTTAGAAGAAATGAAAACATTGTTGCCTTGGTTAAACATGAACTGACCACTGCCATTTTCTCTGATGTCATTTCATATCTTCTTCCCCTGACACTCTACTTCAGTAACTCTGGCTTTTTATTTGTTCTATGCACATACAAAATTTTCTCTCACTTCAGGTCCTTTGTATTTACTGTTCCTTCTGTCTTGAATGCTATTCAGGGAGGTCTTCCCATGGCTAGACTTTCCTTGTCTTTCTTTCCTCAGCATATAAGTGATCTTCTCAGGGAATTTTCCTGACAAAACAATGGAAAACTAACACCACATTCACCTTTAATGCTTTAAAAGTATTGGTTATTTTTCCATGTGCCTTGTTTAACTTTTTATTTCCTTATTTTTCAAGTGGCAGTTGAATCTTTTCTACCTGCTAATATTAGAAAAATTTACTACAGGTTAATGGAAATTTTGGTGTGAGATAATAGTTGAAAACATGGACTCTTGACTCAGGCAGCCTGGTTTGGCCAATTTTTAGTTATCTCATCTAGACCAAGTTAGTTAACCTTCCCAGGATGCACTTTCCTCCTCTTTTGTTTGCATAACTAACTTACAGGGATGGTATGAGGATAATACATTCTTTGTACAGTGTCTGGGATATATAAGCTCCCAACAAATGTTGATATTAATTATTACTTTTTGTTGTCTATTTACATTTTCTAGAGCAAGTATAAGAACAGCATCTGCTGTGTTCTCAGCACATAGAAGGAGGACTGGTACATAATAGCTGCACAATAGATGTTCCATAAATATAAGTTAAATAAATGAAAAAATGAATATTTAATATCTCAGAGACCAAGATAACTGAATACTGACTTCTGAGTAAATTGACTGAGTTATTTGTAAAGTCAGATTCTTTGATATATGCCAACTGGTTTTTCACTGTTGATTGACAACTGACCCTCTGACTACAATCAAGATTAATACTTTGGTTCAATTTACAGTGTGGTTTTATTTACTTATTTTTTAATGTAATGTCTCATTAAATATGATTCTGCATCAGAAGTTCCTGGCACTGGGCCAGGGGTCACAGTGTGGTTTTAGACCTGGGTTCCTCAGTCCATGGGGTTTGAGTATTCGCTACACCCTGTGTGGAACATTGGCAAGTCATCGAACCTTAGTTATTTCTATGTAAAATGATGATAAAAATTTCTACATAACATTTATTGAGAAGACTGTTCTCATCATAGTGATTGGCATTTCTCTAAGGAGGGCTGAGTAAATTTCAGGCTGAAAAAAATTCTGTTCTTAAAAATATACTATGAAAGGGGTACCAGAACTTCCTTAAATTACCCAATCTTGTGCTCAATCATCCTCTCAGGAAATTCTTTCTTTTGCCTGGAGGTAATTTCAGCATATCTCTTATTAAGAAAGTATTAGTTCAGTAGACCACCCTCCTTTTGTGTGCTCTGAGACGCACCAGTAGAGGATGTTTGTAAATTTAGAGGTATCATGTGTTTTTGAGATACAAAAACTTTCTCTTACAGTGGGGTGGCCACATTCCCCATGGGAGCCATTCATCTCCCTCCATTATCAGGAATAACACTTCTTTTATGGAACCTGAATCCTCCTAATCAATTTAAACCAATTTCCTGCCTTATATCTCATTAGGGATGGAGAACAGCTGGCCACCATTTTCTATATAATAAATCATTTATGCTTTAAGATAGTTATAAAGTTTTCATTATTTTCTAAGTGAGCTCCAACATCATTGGTGTTTCCTTCCCTGTCTACCCCACTGCATGGCACCCATGTAGGTCTATAGTTTCTACCTGCTAAGATTACCAATCATACTATCAAATAAATAAAAATTTTGAGATTCCAATTCCCATTGCCCACAGAATATAATGGCAATTTAAAGGATGGCTTTAACAAAAATATTTCTCTTACCATTATACTACATAAAGTATTTCTTACTATTTTTAGGATGAGTCCACACTAATACAGATTTCACAGTGAGTATGAATGTTGTACTAAAATCACAAAGCACTACTAGTCTTTCTTGCTTATAAATTGTAAGCACAGTAAGTTTGAATGTTGACAATAGCTTTTTTTTTCTTAATTTCT
This sequence comes from Mormoops blainvillei, assembly GCA_004026545.1. Classification (NCBI taxonomy): domain Eukaryota; kingdom Metazoa; phylum Chordata; class Mammalia; order Chiroptera; family Mormoopidae; genus Mormoops; species Mormoops blainvillei. The sequence goes on from PVJD01006368.1 coordinate 74,188, forward strand.
TTATACTATCTCCAATGTAGTGCCTACTTTTTCATTGTTGGTGCTATATGATCCAAAATTCTCATGCCGCTCCTTAACAAAATTAAAATACTGACGTAATTAACATGTAGTTTTGTTATTAGAAAATAATTGATATGACTGGTAAATTTAAAACATACTACAAGCCCTGGTGGGTATGGCTCAGTGGATTGAATGCTGGCCTGCAAACCAAAAGTTCACTGGTTCAATTCCTTGTCAAGTAATATGCCTGGGCTGTGGCCAGATCCCTGGTTGAGGGGCATGTGAGAAGCTACCAACATTGATGCTTCTCTCCCTCTCATTGTCCTTCCCTTCCCCTCTCTCCAAAAAGAAATAAAATCTAAAAATGAAAAACAAAACAAAACAAGGACCCAGTCAGTATTAATAAAAATTTTTATAAGAAAAAAAATTAAACAAACATATTATGGCACAAGTAGTAGTCATCGGCAGATCCTTCTGTAGCTCATGCCAGGAGGCCCCAGGCAAGGCACAGGCAGTGGCTGACCTTACAGCTCTGAGGAGGTCCTACAACCAGTGCAACTGGTGGACAGATTCAGACCATGCTGGATTACAACCCCATGACTTTCACAAGTGACGTACTCAAAGGGGAGACTTGTCAGGCACCAAAGTCCTACAGAGGCAAGTCCTGTTCTGTGGGGTTGGTCCCTGCACCAAAGCTCTCCTGCTGTGTTCAAGTTGGTCCTTAGAGCCAATCAGCTTGGGGGTTAATACCTCCAATAGCAATCAAGGCTCAACTACAATGAGAGCACAGCAAGAGCACCCAGCTCTGGTGACCATGGAGGTTGTGCCACTTGGCCCTACAAGCACCTACAATATAAGGTCACTCTACTGACTCAGAGAGACATAGCAGCTCCACCTAATACATAGAAACAAACATACAGAAGCAGCCAACATGAGAAGGCAAAGAAACAGGTCCCAAGTTAAAGAACAGGAGAAATCTTCAGAAAAACAACTAAACGAAACACAAGCAAACTAACAGACACAGAGTTCCGAACAATGGTTCCAAGGATGCTCAAGGAACTTAGTAAGAACTTCAGCAGCATAAAAAAAGGACATGGAAACCATAAAAAAGAGCCAATCAGAAATGAAGGACACACTAACTGAAATTAAGAATAAATTATGAGGTATCAACAGTAAAGTATATGAAACAGAGAATCAAATCAGTGATTTGGAATATAAGCAAGCAGAAAATACCCAATCAGAATAGCAAAAAGAAAAAGGGATCCAAAAAACAGTATAGTGTAAGGAGCTTCTTGGAAAACTTCAAGCATTACCGATATTCACATTATGGGGGTGCTGGAATGAAAAGAAAGAGAAGGAGAAATAAAATCTATTTAAAAACATAATGATAGAAAACTTCCATAACTTGGCTAAGGAAACAGCAGCATAAGTCCAGGAAGCACAGAAAGTCCCAAACAAGATGAACCCAAAGAGGCTCACACAAAGACACAGCATAATTAAAATGCAAAAGGTTAAAGACAAAGAAAGAATCTTAAAAGCAGCAAGAGAAAAGAAGATAGTTTCCCTACAAGGGAATCCCTGTAAGACTGTTAGCTGATTTCTCAAAGAAACTTTGCAGGCCAGTAGGGATTAGCATGAAATATTAAAGTGATGAAAAAGAAGGTGCTACAACCAAGATGACCCAGAAAAGCTATTATTTAGAATTAAAGAACATATAAAGAACTTCCCAGACAAGAAAAAGCTAAAGGAGTTCATTGCCACCAAACCAGTATTACAAGAAATGTTGAAGAGTCTTCTTTAAGAAGAAAAAGATAAAAATATGAATAATAAAAGGATATTAAATATATACCAACAATTACTTTATTTTTTTGTATTTTGTTATTGTATTTTTTCCATTACCATTTAGTTCCCTTATACTGTCTCACCCCCTGCAGTCACCATGCTGTTGTCCATGTCCATAAGTCATTTTTCTCTTTTGTTTATTCCCTCCACCCCACCTTAGCAGTCATCCTCTCCCTATCTATGATTCTGTCTATATTTTGCTTGTTAGTTCACATGATCATTAGGTTCCACATATGAGAGAAATCATATGGTATTTATATTTCTCTGGCTGGCTTATTTCACTTAAGATAATGTTCTCCAGGTTCATCCATTCTGTCACAAGGGTAAACTTTTCTTCTTTTTCACATTAGAGTAGTGTTCCATTGTGTAAATATCCCATAGTTGTTTTCTACTCATTTACTGATGGACACTTGGGCTGCTTCCATATCTTCATAACTGTAAATAACACTGCAATGAATAAGAAGTGCTTATATTCTTTTGAATTGGTGTTTTGGGTTCCTTATGATCTATTCCAAGAAGTGGGATCACTGGCTCAAAAGGCAGATCCATTTTTAATTTTTTGAGGTATCTCCATACTGCTTTCCACAGTGGTTGCACCAGTCTGTATTCCCACCAACAGTGCAAAAGGGTTCCCCTTATCTACATTCTCACCAGCACTTGTTTGTTGATTTATTGATGAGAGCCATTCTGACAGGTGTCAAATATCTCATTGTGGTTTTAATTTGCATTTCTCTGATGATCAGTGACATTGAGCATCTTTTCATATGTCTACTGGCTATCTGTATATCCTCTTTGGAGAAGTGTTTATTCAGGTCCTTTGCCCATTTTTTATTGGGTTGTTTATTTGTTTGTTTGTTTTGGTGTTGAGTTTGTGAGTTCCTTATAAATTTTGGATATTAACCTCTTATCAGCAGTATTGGTAGATATGTTCTCCTATTCTGTGGGTTGTGTGTGTGCGTGTGTGTGTATAATTTTTTTTTTTTTTTTTTTTTTTTTTTAGAGAGGGGAAAGGAAGGAGAAAGAGTGGGAGAGAAACATCAATGTGTGGTTGCCTCTTGCATGCCCCCTACTGGGGACCTGGCCTGTAACCCAGGCATGTGCCCTGACTGGAAATCAAACTGGTGACCCTTTGCTTCACAGTCTGGCATTCAATCCACTGAGCCACACCAGCCAGGTGGATTGTCATTTTATACTGTTGATGTTTATTTTATTGTGCAATAACTTTTTAGTTTGATGTCTCATTTATTTTTCTTTGTTTCCCTTGCCTGGGGAGATATAGCTTATAAAATGTTGCTACAAACTATGTCTGAGATTTTGATGACTATATGCTGTTTTCTTCTAAGATTTTTATGGTTTCAGGTCTAACATTTAAGTCTGTAATGCATTTTGAATTTATTCTTGTGTGTGGTGTAAGAAAGTGGTCTCATACCATTTTTCTGCACGTATCTAATGTTTCCACCACCATTTATTGAATAAACTATGTTTATCCCATTGTATGTACTTGCTTCCTCTGTCAAATATTACTTGACTATAAAGGTGTGGGTTTATTTTCTGGCTCTCTACTCTGTTCCATTTATCTGTGTCTGTTTCTATGCTTGTACCATGCTGTTTTGATTTCTATGGTGTAATAGTACAGTTTGATGTTCATTCTTCTTTCTCAGGATCACTGTTGCTATGCAGAGCCTTCTGTGGTTCAATAAAAACTTTTGAAATATTTGCTCTAGTTCTGTGAAATATGAAATTACTCTTGATAGGAATTGCATTGAATCTATAGATTGCTTTGGATAGTATGGACATTTTAATGACGTTAATTCTTTATATTCATGAACACGGTGTTTTTTCACTAACTTGTATCTTCTTCAGTTTCTTTCTTCAGTGTCTTATAATTTTCTAAGTACAGATCTTTTATATCCTTGGTTAGGCTTATTCTTATGTATTTTATTCTTTTTGAAGCAATTATAAATGGGATTGTTTTCTTTTTTTTTTTATGTGTTATTGTAATGGTTTAAAAAATATTTTATTGTTGTTCTATTGCAGTTGTCCCAATTATTATCCCTTTGCCCTCCTCTTCCCAGCTCATACCCCGCCCACAGCCAATCCCCACACTCTTGTCCATGTCAATGGGTCATTCATACATGATCTTTGATTAGTCCCCTCCCTTTCTTTCCAGCATTATCCACCTCAAACACCCCCTATGGTTGTTGTCAGACTATTCCATGAATCCATGCCTCTGGTTCTATTTTGCTCATTAATTTGTTTTTGTTCATTAGGTTTCTCTTATAGGTGAGATCATATGATATTTGTCATTCATAAACTGGTTTATTTCACTTGGCATAATATTTTCCTCTTCCATCCATGCTGTTGCAAGAGGTTTTATTTTTTTCCTTCTTTATATTGCATAGTATTCCATTGTGTAAAAGTGCCACAGTTTTTTGATCCACTCATTTACTGATGGGCACCTAGACTGTTTCTAGCACTTGGCTATTGTAAATAATGCTGCTGTGAACAGAGGGGTGCTTATGTTCTTTTGAAGTGGTATTTCAGGATTCTTAGTGTATAATCCCAGCAGTGGAATTGCTGGGTCAAAAGGCAGATCCGTTTTTAGTTTTTAGAGGTAATTCTATAGTATTTTCCACATTGGCTGCATTAGTCTGCATTCCCACCAACAGTGCAGTCGGGTTCCCTTTTCTCTGCAACCTTGCTAGCACTTGTTTGTTGATTTGTTAATGATGGTCATGCTGACCAGTGTAAGGTGGTATCTTGTTGTGGTTTTAATTTGCATCTCTCTGATGGTTAGTGATCCTGAACATCGTTTCATATGTCTCTGGGCCTTGTGTATGTCCTCCTTGGAGAAGTGTCTGTTCAGGACTTTTGTCCATTTTTAAATTGGGTTTGTCTTCCTGGAGTGGAGTCGTGTGAGTTCTTTATACATTTTGGGGATCAAACCCTTGTCTAAAGTATCATTGGCAAAAATGTTTTCCAATACATTTGGACCCCTTTTCATTTTGATGATGTTTCCTTTACCCATGCAAAAGCTTTTTACTTTGCTGTTGTCCCATTTGTTTGTTTTTTCCTTTACTCCCTTGCCCTAGAGGATGTCAGCAAAAATATTGCTTCACGGGATATCTGAAATTTTACAGCCTATGTTTTCCTCTAGGACTTTATGGTATCATGACATATTTAAGCATTTGTCCATTTTCAGTTTATTCTGGTGTATGGTGTAAGGTAGTGGTTGAGTTTCTTTCTTCTCTTTTTTTCTTCTCTCTCTCTCTCTCTCTCTCTCTTTCTTTCTTTTACATGTAGCTGTCCAGATCTCCCAACACCACTTGTTGAAGAGGCTGTGTTTACTCTGTTTTATGCTTCTGCCCACTTTGTTGAATATTAATTGACCATAGAGATATGGGTTTATTTCTGGGCTCTCCTTTCTGTTCTATTGATTTATGTGTCTGTTCTTATACCAGTACCAGACTGTGATTATAGTGGCCTTGTAACATAGTTTGATATCAGGTACTGTGATCCCTCCTACTTTGTTCTTCTTTCTCAAGATTGATGAGGCTATATGGGGTTTTTCTTGGTTCCATATAAATTTTTGGAATATATATTCTAGATCTGTGAAATATGCAATTGGAAATTAAATAAGAAATTGCATGAATCTATAGATTACTTTGGGCAGGAAATTTTAATGATGTTAATTTTTCCAATCCATGAACACAGCATATGCTTCAATTTCTTTGTATGTTCCTTCATTTCTTTTCCCAGTGTTCTGCAGTTCTCCAAGTACAGGTCTTTCACCGGCACCTGTACAGGCACCTGTACAGAGACAAGCACCTGTACATGGACTTGTCAAGTTTATTCCTAGGTCCTTTATTTTTCTTGTTGCTATAAGAAATGGGACTTTTTTCCTGATTTCTGATTCTGATATTTCATTGCTGGTGTATAAAAATGCCTTTAATTTCTGAATATTTTTGTATCCTGCTACTCTGCAGAATTCACTTATTAGGCTAAGCAGTTTTTTTGGTGGTGTCTATAGGATTTTTTATGTACACTACCATGTCACCTGCAAATAATAACAGTTTTATTTCCTGCTTTCCAATTTGGATGCCTTTTATTTCTGTTTCTTGTCTGATCACTATGGCTAGAACTTCCAATACTATATTGAATAAAAGTGGTGAAAGCTGACATCCTTCTTGTTCCTAATCTTAAGAGGAAAACTTTTAGTTTTTCCCCGTTGTGTACATTTTTTGTATATGGTCTTTATTTTATTGTGGTATACTCCCTCTATTCCCACTTTGCTGAGTGTTTTTATCATAAATGGGTGCTATATTTTATCAAATCCTTTTACAGTGTTTATTGATATGATTATGTGTTTTTGTTCTTCATTTTTTTATGTGTGATATTACATTTATCGATTTGCATACATTGTACCATCCCTGCAACCCTGGGATGAATCCCACTTGATCATGGCGTATGATAGTTTTAATATATTGCTGGACCTGGATTGCCAGTATTTTGTTGAGGATTTTAGCATCTATGTTCAGCAGGGATATTGATCTGTAGTTATCTATATTTGTTGTGTCTTTACCTAGTTTTGGAATTAGAATAATACTGGCATCATAAAAAGTGTTTAGGAGCCTTCTGTCTTTTAAATTTTTTGGAATAGTTTGAGGAGAGGAGTTAATTCTTCTTTAAATGTTTGGTAATATCACCTGTGAAGCCTTCTGCTCTAGGGCTTTTGTGTGCTGGCAGTTTTTTGATTACCGCTTCAATTTCACTACTTGTTATCCATCTATTCAGCTTTCTGCTTCTTCTTGATTCAGCTTTGGAAGCGTATATGTTTCTAGAAATTTGTCCATTTTGCCCAGGTTGTCCAATTCTCGGCATCTAGTTGTTCATAGTAATTTCTTATGATCTTTCATATTTCTGAGGTATCAGTTGTAACTTTTCCTCTTTTCTTCGACTATTTATTTGGGTCCTCTTTTTTTTTTTCTTGATGAATCTGGTTAAAGCCTTGTCAATTTTTTTTAATCTTTTCAGTGAACCAGCTCCTGGATTTATTGATGGCTTGAACTGTTTTTTTAGTCTCTATGACATATAGTTCTGCTGTGATCTTGATTATTTTCTTCCTTCTACTCACTCTGAGCTTTGTTTGTTGTTGTTTCTCTAGTTCTTATAGGTGAAGGGTTAGGTTGTTTATCTGAGATTTTTCTATCTTTTTTAGGTAGGCCTGTATTGCTATGAACTTCCCTTTCAGGGTCAGCCTTCCCTGTGTCCCAGTGGTTTGCGGTTGTTGTGTGTTCGTTTTCATTCATTTCCAGAAATTTTTTAATTTACTCCTTGATCTCATTATTAACTCATTCATTATTTAATAACATGTTATTCAGTCTCTATGTATTTTAATGCTTCTGAGTTTTTTTCCTTCAGGTTGTTTTCTAGTTTCATGCCATTGTGATCTGAGAGGATGGTGGATATGATTTCAATGTTCCTGAATTTGTTGAGGTTTGTTTTGTGTCCTACCATGTGGTCTTTGAAAATGTTCCATCTGCGTTTTGTTTATTTAGGGTGAAAAGTTCTATATATATCAGTTAAGCCTATTTGATTTAGAGTGTTATTCAATGCCACAATATCCTTGTTAATTCTTTGCTTGGAAGATCTATCCATTGTTAGTGAGGTATTAAAATCCTCTATGATGAGTGTGTTGCTATCAATATCTTTCTTTTTTTGAAAAAATTTTTTATTGTTGTTCAATTATAGTTGTCCCTATTTTTCTCCCAATACTCTCTCCTGCCCTACCCTCCACCTACTTCACACATTAAATTCTCCCCTCTTTGTCCAGGGGTCCTTTATATATGTTCCTTGACTTTACCCTTCCCCTTCTTTCATCTGTTATCTCCCTCTCTTCTTCTCTCTGGTTACTGCCAGTTTGTTCTTTATTTCCATGTCTCTGGTTCTATTTTGCTCACTTGTTTGTTTTGTTGATTACGTTCCACTTATACATGAGATTATATGGTATTTTTTCAATTCATAAACTGGCTTATTTCACTTCATAATATTTTCCTTTTCTACTCATGTTGTTGTTAAGGGTAGGAGTTCCTTCCTTCTGTCTGCATAGTATCCCATTGTGTCAATGTACCAGTTTATTGATCCATTCATTTACTGATGGACACTTAGGCTGTTTCCAGAACTTGGTCATTGTAAATAACACTGCTATGAACATTGGGATGTATAGGTTGTTTTGAATTCGTGTTTCAGGGTTCTTAGGGTATAATCCCAACAGTGGACTTGCTGGATCAAAAGGGAGATCCATTTTTAGTTTTTTTAAGGAAATTTCATACTGTTTTCCACAGTGGTTACACCATTCTGCATTCCCACCAACAGTGTGCTAGGGTTCCCATTGTAGTTTTAATTTGCATCTCTCTGATGGCTAGTGATGCTGAGCATCCTTTCATGTGTCTCTGGGCCCTGTGTATGTCCTCCTTGGAGAAGTGTCTGTTCAGGTCCTTTGCCCATTTCTTAATTGGGTTGTTTGTCTTCCTAGAGTGGAGTCATGTAAGTTCTTTATATATTTTAGACATCAAACCCTTGCCTAAGTTATCATTGGTAAATATATTTTCCCATGCGGTTGGTTCCTTTTTCATTTTGCTGATGTTTTCTTTAGCTGTACAGCAGTTTTTTAATTTGATGTAGTCCTATTTCTTTATTATATCTTTTATATCCCTTGCTCTAGGGGACATATTGGTGAAAATATTGCTGTATGGGATATCTGATATTTTCCTGCCTATGTTCTCTTCTAGGACTTTTATGGTATCGCAAGTTATATTTAAGTCTTTTATGCATCTTGAGTTTTTTTTTGTGTGTGGTATAATTTGGCGGTTTTACTCTATTTTATGCTTCTGCCCCTTTGTCAAATATTAATTGACCACAGAGACATTGATTTATATCTGGGCTCACTATTCTGTTCCATTGGTCTGTGTGTCTATTCTATGCCACTACCAGACTGTTTTCATTAGAGTGATCTTGTAATGTAGTTTGATATCAGTTATTGTGACCTCTTCTACTTTGTCATTTTTTCTGACTTTTTTGGACAGATCTCATATATGCTGACAGAAGATTTTTTAACTTTGGGTGATGGGCTCACAATACAATATACAGGTCATGTATCATATTAATATACCCATGAAACCTATATGATTTTAACCAAAGTCTGCCCAATAAATTTAATTAAAAAGGATTAAAAGACAAGTTACTGCCTGGTAGAAAATATCTATAAATTGCAACAAAGAACTAGTATATAAAATACATTTTTAAAAACTCAAGAGCAAAGTCACAACCAATTAGAAAATGATCAAGAGATATAAATAGTTATTTTACTCAAGAGGAGTGAGTGGCCAACATATGAAAAGATGTTTGACATTGTTAATCGTTATAGAAATGCAAATTAAAACCACAATGAAGTATCACTACACACTTCTTAATATGTCTAAAACAAAAAACAACAATACCCCAGATGCTGATGAAAATGTGGAGAAATTGGATCACCTCTACATTGCTGGTAGGAATCTAAAATTGTAGTTATCCTGGAAAAAAAGCTCACAGTTTAAAAAAAAATTAAACATACAGTTATTATATGACTCAGTAATTAAATTCTTGGACACTTATTCCAGAGAAGTGAAAACTTATGTTCACATAAAAACCAACACAAGAATGTTCATAGTAAGTTTATTTGTAAAGTCCCAAATTCAAAACTATCAAGATGTCCCTGTAAGTGAATGGATACTATGTGAATGGATACATACATACTATAGAAGACTACACAGAAATAAAACTTGATAACAAATTGATATATACAACAACTTGGTGGAGTGTTCAGGGAATTTTCCTAAGTTAATGAAGCCAATCCCCCAAAGTTACACATTGTAAGATTCCATTTATGTAGCATTCATAAAATGACAAAATTATGGAAACAGACAACAGATTAGTGATTGCCACAGGTTAGGGACAGAAGATAAAGGGGTCAGGACAGGAAGAGGAGAAGTGAGCTCAATTATAAAAAAGGCAATACGAGATACTCTTGTGGTCATGGGACTATTCTGTATTTTGACAGTGATGGTGGTCACATTACATAAAGCCAAATACACATATGGACATTCACAAATTAGAATATAAAAGTTGGTAAAATCTGAATAAGGAGGATGGATTGTAATAATGTTAATTTCTTATTTTGGATATTTTTCTATAGTTATGTAAAAATGTTACTTTAAAAAAATTTTTATTCATTTATTACTAGAGAGAGGGGATGGGAGAGAAAGAGAGGGAGAGAACATCAGTGTGTGGTTCCCTCTACACGCACCCTACTGGGGACCTGGACTACAACCCAGGCATATGCCCTGATTAGGGATCAAACCAGTTCTCAGGCCAGCACTCAATCCACTGAACCACACGAGCCTGGGCTAAAAATGTTACCTTTAAGGGAAAGTGGGAGAAAGGTACATGGTATCTTCAGATATTATTTCTAACTTCATGTAAGTTGCAGTTACCTCAAAATAAAAAGATAAACATATAAAATGAAATGAAACCATTCTGGTGCATTATAATGTTACTGATTTAAAAAATGTAAAAGAGAAAATCATAAAAGAAGTCTTAGAAATAGATTACTTTCAAAAGAGCAACAATTACATTGGCAGTTTCTCAAACAAGGGAAGTCATATGACATTAGACTGAGCTCCTTAAATTGATGAAGAAAAATAACTGCTAACTTAGGATTCTATATGCAGTAAAATTATTCCTAAAATTTTAAGAAAGACAGAACCAGACTAACAGAAACTGGATTTATCACTGGTGGTACTGTAGGAGGGTTTTCTTTAGCAAGAGGGAAAATGATCCCAAATTGAAGTTCAGAAAGGCAGGAAGAAATAAAGAGCAATGAACATGGTTGAATATGTCATTAAATCTAAGTGATTATTGACTCAATAAATGTTTGGAACAAGTTTAAAATATATATGGAATTAAAACAAAGGACAAGGATGGTTTATGATTCAAAATAAGATAAATGGAATTATGTGAGAGTAAATTAAAAGCAGCAATTAATATTAAGCTTTGACATGTAAAAGATACATGTTTTAATCTGTAAAATGGGGATCAGGAAACTAAATTCACCTTATAACTTGTTCATGTATAGCTGACAAATGAGTTTTTATGCTTTAAGTTATTATAATTTTTTTTTTCAAAAACAAAGAAGAACTTGACACAGATACTTTATATGGCTGCCTAAGCCTGAAATATTTACTTTTAGCACTTCACAGAAAAAAGTTTACTGACCTTACCCTGGAGCAACAACTAAAAGAAGAATTTTTTAAGCTAACAGAAGCATAAAAGTGATAACCAAAAGGACTCTTCCCAAAGGAAGACAGAGGACACAGAGCAAGGAGAAGGCACTGAGTCAAGCGGGTTAGTAAACATATGTGAGATAAATCTTATAATTAAAAGAAAAAAAGGCTACCATTTATAGTAGGTAAAATAAAAAAGCTAATTATGTACTACTTAGTAGTAATGTGTTTAAATATGTTTCGAAGGTTAAAAAGAGGATGATAAAATGTATAATAACAAATGTTAACCATAAAAATAACTATTGTAACAATATTTATACAAGACTTGAATAAAGGAGCATTAATACAGGTTGCAAGGAACACTTCATAATAATTAAATATTCAATTTTCCAGAACATGTATCACCTCTGAATATGTATAATACACACTCTATCTCTCCCTCAAGAAATCCACAATCAGAGTGGGAGACTTTAACACACTTCCTTTTTAACTCACAGAACTATCAGGAAAAATATAGTAAAAGATAAAAAACATATAAACAACACGATAAGTAAATTAGGTTTAACTTACGTATATAGAATATTGTACCTAACAACTATTAGGTACAATTAATACCTAATTTCACATTACCTATGTTTACACACAGAGCATTTCCAAAATTGACCATATATGCTTTACAACAAAACAAACTCTTAAAAAATTTCAGAGTATTAAAATCTCACAATATATGTATTCTGTATTATGTACTTAAACTAGAAATAAATTACAAAGAAGATAACTAGGGAAAAAAATCAATGTTGTGAAACTGTGATAAACTTTTAAAAATGTAAGGTTAAAAATATCACTGTGGAAATTAGACAATGATCACAAATGTTGGCTGATATAATTTTCAGACTAGGTTGTTAATAAAAATGGAAGAAAAAAGTGAGGATAAGAAAATATACACATACATTTATTTGTACAAAAACAAAAAAGAAAAGTCAAAAAGTAATAAAATTGATTCTTCTCAGGTGTGTAGAAGTGAGGTGAAGGGCGTGGAGAAACAAAAGTGACAGGGTAGGGGCGGGGGGTCTCTAATGTCTCTGAGTAAAACATTTTGTGTAGTTTTGAGTATTGGAGCCAAGCTAAGTTTTTTAAAGAAATTAAATCAACAAGGGATTACAGACAGAAATAAATAAGATTGTATTTCAAATGTATAAATTAGCTACATCTGTAAAGCATAAAGGAAAGAATTGCCTCAAGTAACTCTAGAACTATTATTTTGACTATATGGCTTTCAGCTAAAAATAAATCAAACGGGAAACAGAGGATCAAGCTGGTGGTGGAGTGAATGGAAGTCACACTGACCTCCTCCCAGGACCAATCTGGAATTACAACTAAATTGTGGAGAAATCACCTGGAACAAACAACTGAACAATAGCGAGAGAGAAGCCTTATAACCTCAGACAGACAGAAGAATCAGCTTCAGCACAACCTGACCAGTAAGGAGTGAGGTGGAGACATGAAAAGGCTGGCTGGGCACCCACAGGTGGCAGCACCTGAAGGATATTTAAGCAGCCAGTTGGATCCCCTTGAGAAGCGCAGGATCTAAACCATAAGCGGGGACCCACGGCCTATAGGACTAGAACCCAAAAAGTACACAGAGAACAGCAAGCTGCAAAAAGCGGCAGGGTTGCTCTCTGCCACAGATGGGTGGCTGCAGACTGAAAGAGCCATTTAATGGGCCAACACATGCATTTTCACCTGCACACACTTACCCTGGGCTCTGGCAAAGGTGGGGGCAGAGTTGGTTAGAGATATCTGAGGAGAGGCCGAGAATGGAGGCTTTGGGAAAAGAACTGGGAAAGTAGCCGCCAGGATCCTGGATCATGCAGTAGCAGCCATCTTGTTTAGGCAGACCACTCCCCTGAGTGGCAACCTGAGAGGAAACAACAGCCCCGCCCCTAGCAGGGACTCTGCCCTGGCCCTGAGGTTCTTAACCCTGATTGCTGAGTGCAGAGTGGCAGCCACAGATAATAGATCCATGCAAAGGAGGGACAGAGTGGACTAGAGATGCTTGAGGAGAGACTGGGGACTGAGACTTTGGGGACAGAACTGAGAGAGTAGCCTATGGGATACCGGTGCTGAATCATTCCCCATAAGACAGCAGCCATCAAGCACACACAGACCACTACCCTGTAAGCAGCAGCAGCCTGAGGGGAAACATAGGCCCCAACCCCAGGAGGGATTCTGCCCCACCCAATGGTGCTTAAGCCTGACTGCTGAGCACAGAGTGACTCGATTAACAAGTGAAGGAGGCAGCCACAGATGGGAGATGCTGGGAAGTCTCGAACAGGCTGCCTAAGGTCAGACAGGGTCGACAACTGACTTCGTTAGAGGTGGATCCAGAAAGAAAAAACAGCAGTAAATACTAGAGGCTACCAAGAGGAAATCCACTGTGGTCTTCTCCATGAATTGCAATATTTTCTTAACTACATAGCTTTTCAACATTTATTTCTTGTCCATCAAGTTGGTGCATATTAAGTCACTAGATTTTATACTACAGTTTATTTCTCTCTGTTATAATAGCCTTAATCTCTATACAGCCTCCAAGAGACCCATCTCATGTCAAAAGATATACACAGACTGAAAGTAAAAGGATAGAAAAAGATATTTCATGCAAATGGAAGGGAAAAAAAGAGCTGGGGTAGCAGTACTTATATCCAACAATATAGGCTTTAAAATGAAGGCTATAGTAAGAGACAAAGAAGGACACTACATAATGATAAAAGGAACAATCCAACAAGAGGATATAACCCTCATAAACATTTATGCACCAAAAATGGGAGCTCTTAAATATGTGAAGTAAATCTTAATAGACATAATGGAGTGATCAACAGAAATAACAGTCATAGTTGGGGATTTTAGCACCCCATTGACGTCAATGGATAGATCTTCCAGGCAGAAAATCAACAAGGAGGCAGTGGCTTTAAATAACACACTAGATCAAATGGATTTAATTTATTTCTTCAGAGCATTTCACCCCAAAGCAGCAGAATAGACATACTTCTCAAGTGCACATTGAATGTTTTCTAGGGTAGACCACATGTTAGGACACAAAACAAGTCTCAATAAACTTAAGAAGACTGAAATCATATCAAGCATTTCTCTGACCACAATGCTATGACACTAGAAATCAATCACAAGAAAAGTGAAAAACACACAAAGACATGGAAGCTAAATAGTGTGTTATTAAACAATGAATGGGTCAACAAGATCAAGGAAGAAATCAAAGGTACATTGTAACAAATGAAAATGAGGACACAACAATCTAAAATCTGCGGGACACTGGGAAAGCAATGCTAAGAGTGGAAATTCATAGCATTACAGGCCTATCAAAAACAAAACAAAACAAAACAACACAGAACAAAAACAAGAAAAACTTCAAATAGACCATCTGACTTTACACTTAAAGGAACTTGAAAAAGAACAACAAACAAAGCCTGAAGTGAGTAGAAGGAAAGGAATAAGAAAAATCAGAATAGAAATAAATGAAAGAATCTAAAAAATTGATACAAAAATGAATGAATCCAAGAACTGGTTCTTTGAAAAGATAAGTAAGATTGACAAATCTTTAACCAGACTCATCAAGAAAAGAAGAAAAAGGATCCAAATAAATAAAATCAGAAATGAAAGAGGAGAAATAATAATTGACACTAAAGAAATGTAAAGGATGGCAAGAGAATATTATGATCAACTATATGCAACTTTACAACCTGGATGAAATGGATAAATTCATAGAAACATACAATTTTCTAAAACTAAATCAGGAAAAATCAGAGAATCTGAATAGACAGATTATACCTAGTGAAACTGAAGAAGTAATGAAAAAAACTTCCAACAAAAAAATACCTGGAACAGATAACTTCACAGGTGAATTTTATCAAATATTCAAGAAGAACTAACACCCTTCTTTCTCAAACTATTTCATAAAATTCAAGGGGAGGGAAGGTTCCCAAACATATTATACAAGGCAAGGATTACCCTAATTCCAAAGCCAGATTAAGACACTACAAAGACATAAAATTATAGGACAATATCCCTGATGAATATAGATGCTAAATATTAGCAAACCAAATACAGCAATGTATGAAAAAGCCATGATCAAGTTGGATTTATTTCAGGAATGCAAGGTTGGTACAACATTCACAAATCAATAAATGTGATTCACCACATAAACAAAATAAGGATAAAAACCACATGATCATATCATTAGATGCAGAATTAGCATTTAATAAAATCCAGCACCTATTTATGATAAAAACTCTCAGCAAAGCGGGATTAGTGGGAACATATCTATACATAATAAAGACCATATATGACAAAACCACTGCCAGCATTATACTCAATAGGGAAAAACTACAAGTGTGTTCCTTATGATCAAGAACAAGACAAGGATGTCTGCTTCACCTCTCTTATTCAACATAGTACTGGAAATCCTAGCCACAACAGTCATACAAGAAGAAGAAATGAATGGCATCCAATTTGGAAAGGAAGAAGTAGAACTGTCATTATTTGCAGATGACATGATACTGTACATAGAAAACCCCAAAGATTCCACCAAGAAACTATTAGAACTGATAAATCAATTCAGCAAAGTAGCAGGACACAAAATTACTATCCAGAAATCAGTTTAATTTTTACATGCCAATATCAAACTAACGGAAATGGAAATTAAGAAAACAATCCAATTCACAATTACAACAAAAGGGTATAAAATACCTAGGAATAAACCTAAGCAAGGATGTAAAAGATCTGTATTCAGAAAATTTTAAGACACTGAAGAAAGGAATAAAAGAAGATATAAATAAGTGGTAATACCATGTTCATGGGTAGGAATAATTAACATCACGGAAATGTACATAGTACCCAAAGCAATCTATAGATTCAATGCAATTCTTATCAGGATTCCAATGATGCATTTCACAAAACTAGAACAAATATTTCAAAAATTTATGTCAACCCACAAAAGGCCCTGCATAGCAACAGTGGTCCTGAGAAAGAAGAATGAACTAACATCAAACTATACTATAACACCATAGTAATCAAAACAACATGGTACTGGCATAAAAACAGACACATAGATCAATAGAACAGAATAGAGAACCCAGAAATAAACCCACACCTTTATAGTCAATTAATATTTGACAGAAAAAGCAAGCATATACAATTGTCTAAACATAGTTTATTCAATAAATGGTATTGGGAGAATTGGACAGATACATGCAGAAAAATGGAACAAGACCACCTTTTTACACCACACACAAGAATGAATTCAAAATGGATTAAAGATGTAAATGTTAGACCCAAAACCATAAACATCCTAGAAGAAAACATAAATAACAATTAGAAGATGGTGGTGAAATAGGCCAGAGCCAAGCCCACTTGCTCTTGCACTCAACTCAGACACTTAGCTGATCTTCTGAAAAACAAAGGGAACAGTCATCTTAGTTGATACAAAGTTTGGAAGCCAAAAACTACGAAGGACACTTCAAAATGGACAGTAAGGAGGTTTTATGGGTGGAAGGGGAAAGTCCCCAGGTGCTGCGCCAGCAACCATCTGCTGCGGCACCAGCGTTTATGGAGAGCCTGGTGAGACATAGTGGCCCAGTGGCTCCATCCCCTTCCAGGGTAAGAAACTCCCAGACCTGTCTGCGAGCAATTAGATATACAAAGTCTTGGAGGAGAAACAGGCTACAGATACACACAACTAATGGCTCACCCTGGCTGTGGCAGCGGATGCCGACTTGGACAGTACTAGAGAGTGAGATAAATTCTGTCTGCACCTGGAGCTGGCGGAAAAAAAGAGGGCCATGACTGGCCATGACTGAGATAGACTCTTCTTGGCTTTTTGGAGTGGTAGTATGTGTGAAGCTGGGCAGTAGCTTGGCGCTGCAGTGGGAGTGCCCAGGGAGACTTTTTTTTTAAAGGGAAGCTGAGGCATGCTGGGCAGGACTCATGTGTGCAGCTGCCTGGCCAACAAGGAGGAAAGATGGTGGGCATGATTTGCTCTCACTCTGTGTACCTGGGCAGATTGATCGAAGGGGGGCAAAGCAAGGTGGTTTCTTGGCCCAGCCTGACACAGTGGTGTGGAGTGGAGAGTATGGGCTTCAGAGCACTGTGAGGGCAGTGGGCTGGGAGCTGTGCATCTGAGATTATCAAAGGCCCGGCTGGGCCCTCTTCCTTGGCAGAACTTCTGGGAAGGGATGATCGAGCCCAACCCCCACCGCCTGCAGGGGGCATTTCTGCAAGAGTAAGACAGCAAGATGTATGCCTCAGAGGGCCAATTTTGAACGCTCCACAAGGAGACCAAGTACACTAGGTCCGAGGGCCCTATTCCACTGAAGCCATCAAAGCAGGAAGTCCAGAAAGTGTGCAGCAAGGGAGATTCAGGGCACTGCCCAGCCTGGGCTCACACACAGAGCTACAGTCTACATCAAGCATGAGAGAGCTGACACACTTACAAGATTATCCCCGCTCCATCCAGTGAAAGAGAGAGTTATTTAACCAGAAACTATACATTATTGGAAGTAAATTAGGACAGATGAAGATGGGAGGTATAGAGGCAGGGGGAATGCACATGCAGTTTTCCCAGAAGGCTGAACAGTGCCTCCCAGGTGAGATACAGAGTCCTCATCCTCTTGTTCACAACAGAAGCTCCCTTCAGAAGCAGGGGAAGGAGATACAGGCAGTGTTGCCAGAAGTCGTACAGACCACCCTGGAACCTTGAGCTGGGAGAAAACCAGAGACGGGTCCAGAAAGAAGTCAGAAGGCGAACACCAAGAGCTGAGATGAATTTCACCACCTTATGCTCACAATTTGCATTTTTCTTTCTTTCTTCCTTTTTTTCCTTTCCTATAGCCTTTTAATATTTCTCCTTTTGCTTCATGCATATTCCAACTAACTCACTACTCTTGGTCTTTTATTTTTTATTCTTTTTATTCATATTTTTTTTCATATTTTTGCTATTCCAAATCTCACACAGCACCCTTCCCTGGTCTTACTCCTTTTGCCATCTTCCTGGCCTTTCTTATTGTTGTTGTAAACTCTATTTTCTCCCACGCTGTCCCATTTTCCTGTTCCTTTCTCTTACTATTTCTTCACCACTATCCTTGCAAAAGCAGTCTTCCGTCCTTAAGTTAGCTCACATTCCTTTTCCCTTCTTATAATAGTCTTATTGCCTTTCCACATTTATAACTGTGGCTAGTTGGGCAAGGATACTGTGGTTATTGCTGTTCTCCTTCAACTGCCTCCTATTTGTTCACTATTTGCTTGGACTTTAAATCCTATGGGACACTTCTCCTGTCTTACTCCATTTTGCCTTCCCCCTGCTTATGATTGGTTGAGTTAGGAATTTTTAAAAAATTTTTTCCCTTTCTTGGCCTGGGTTTTACTCCTTACTCTTATTAGTTTTCTTCTCCCATCTTCTCAAAATCATTTTTATTTACTGCAGACATCTCATATTCACTTTTCTTTTTTGTACAATATTCTTATTCCCTTTCCACTTTTATTAGTCATCACTCAGCTGTCATTGCTATTGACTCTGCTGTGGTTATTCTGCAATTTTTGTTCCCATTGGTTCAATACTTTTAAAGTTTTACTTCAGACCTCATAGTATACTCATCCACTTTCTCACTCCATTTTTGCCATCGTCCTTCTGTGTTTTACTTACATTTCAATTTTGTTCTCCCCCTTTCTTTGCTTCATTTCCATACTCTTATCAATCTTCCTCCCTCTTCACACTCAAAATCATTTTTCCTTTCTCAATCATCTCATATTTCCTTTGTCCAATATTACAATATTCTTAACCCCTCTCCACCTTTACTAATCTTTGCTCATTTGTGGTTGACATTGCTGATATGATGGGGGGGGGGGGTTTCTGCCTGTATGGGTTTGGTTTTGTGATAATATTGCTTTGATAACCAACACCTGTTTAACAGCATACAAGGTATGATGGGAGCTGTGACCACGAGTAAGCCTGCTGGAGGGAAGAACCCACCAACACATAAGCCTCCAGGAAGCAAAGCCCAAGTATAAGAGAGTGCACACAAACTGAATAAAGGGTAACTCTAGAGCATCCAGAAAAGGAGATGAAAGAGACTGCACCACTGAGTTTCACAGAACTCCTACCACTAGAGCCCACCCCATGAAAGTGGGAAGGCAAAGCAGAGCATCATGAGATGCAGAAACAAACAAAACAGAGTCACGTAAAAGGTGACTTGAAAGGAGACAAAGAAAGAACCCACAAGTGAAAGGAATGGAGGAATCCCCAGAAAAAGAGCTAAATGAAGTTGAAGCAAGCACTCTATTAGACATAGAATTCAAAAAAATTATAAGGATGCTCAAGGAACTCAGTGAGAACTATATGGAATTGCGTGGGAACCACAACAGCATGGAAACGGAAATAGAAACTATCTACAAGAACCAGGAAGAAATGAAAAATACAATATCTGAAGTAAAAAATACACTAGAAGGAATTGCAATCAGGGTGGATGAAGCAGAGGACCAAATAAGCGAACTGGAGGACAATGTAGGAAGAAATACCCAGGCAGAGCAACAAAATGCAAAAAGACTAAAAAAATATGAGGATAGTTTAGGCAGGGATGTTCATCCAACCTTTTGGCATCTCTGGGCCACAGTGGAAGAAGAGTTGTCTTCAGCCACACATTGAATGAACACGTATAAAGGAGCCATGGACAAAGCCAAAGGGGTGGGGGGGTAGGATTGAGGGTGGGAGGTGGGGGTGACTGAGGCAGAGGATAGTGGTAGGAGGAAAATGGAGACAACTGTACTTGAACAACAATTTAAAAAACACTAATGAAAACTGATGAGCAAGAAAAAGATTCAAGCATAATTTTTGTGATATCAGTGACCACAGATAAGAAAAAAAGTCCTCACATAATAACCCTAATTATGCAGTGGCCTTTTTGATAATCTTTTAAAATCGTTGAGCAGATCCTATGTCTGTGATCCCTAATATAGAAAATATATATGTAATAAAATATTGATTTTTTATATTTTTTATTATAAATGTAAAAGAAAAGAGGGCAACATAAAACTAGTGGGATGTTTGAAATTGTATTTGAAAAACAAGTGCATCAGTATCTAGTTTGATAGGAGTAGCTGCAATTCTCAGTGAGTTCTCAAGGTGCTCATTAGATATTTTGGTTCTAATTTTACTCTTAATGTGTTTCATTCTTGAAAATAGTTGCTCGCAAAAGTAAGTCCTGCCAAATAGTGACGGCATGAATAAGGCATGATTGTGAAGCAAGGGATATTTGTCTCTGGGAAGATAGGACTTATAAAATCCAGTAAAGAGATACAATCAAATTTTTGTTTAAGATGAATGTCAAATTGCAGCTCTACGCATTCCATTTGAAAATTGGCAGGTTAACATGTTTATGTCAACTGAAAATGGAGTCTGGTATATATATAACAAGTATAGCAAAATATTATTTTCCCAGAAATCTTGAAATCTCTTTTCAAATTCTTTATCAAGTTGAAAAACAAGCTACATTTTTTTTTTTTTTTTTGCTGTTCACAGGACTGTATTTAGCCAATGTGTCAAAATGCATAAAATCGTTAGTGTTAATTTGAGCTTGTCATAATTTGTTTCATTTGGAATGCTGTTATGGTTTGAAACATGGTATTGATAAGTGGATTTTCACCTTGAAGATGCATGCTTAACGCATTTAAATGAGCAGTTAACTCCACGAAAAATGCTAAATCTGTAAGCCAGTTTCATCATCAAGTTCCAGTACAAATTTGTTTTTTTATCCCATAAACAACTTGATAACATGTTGCAAATCATAAAATCTTTTCAATATTTAACCTCAACTTAGCCATCTTACTTCTGAAAAGTAAATGATGTCACCATCGTCAGCATCAATACTTTTAAGGAATTCCTGGAACTGGAGATGATTTAATCTCTTGACTCTTATGAAATTCACAGTCTTGATGATGATTTGCATGACGCTATCCATTTTTAAAGCTTTTGTGCAAAAACTTCCTTGATGTACTCTGCAATGATACTTCATTAAATGTGAGTTTTGGATGGTAGTTTTATCATCTATTAATTCTCTCTCTTTTACCTACCATCACCAGGACACCATCTGTAACCATACCAGATATTTTGGCAATGGACAAAGAAAGTTGTTTTAACATATTTTTTTTTACTGCTTCATATAAATCTCTCAATTTAGTTGTGTCCTTTTAATGGCACTAGAGAAGCCATTTCTTCAGTGACATTATATTAATCATCAATACCACTAATAACGATGGCAAGTTGGGCCTTATCTATAACATCAGTGTTGTCATCCATTGCCAAAGGACAAAATTTAAAATTAGCAGCTTTACTTTCCAAACTTCTTTCAATCTATTTTCCAATTCCTTCAATTCACTTGGCAATACTCTGGTGAAACAAATTGATTTTAGAAATATCCCCTTTCTTCAGGGCATATTATATATCTGCCACATTTTCTATACATTACTTAATAAACTCACCATCAGTAAATGGTTTTGATTTTTTTCCTATTTAATATGCTACCACTTAATAAGCTTTTACAATGGAATCTGCCTGAGTTGTAACTTTTTGAAAAAAATTTTGCTGAGAATATATTTTTCAGTTCCACTATTTTGTCCTTGTGACACAATCCTTCATACACATTGACTTTGGCAGCATGTTTTTGCATATAATGCCTTTTCAAATTATAGTCTTTGAAAACCTGCACAAATTCCCTAGAAATTAAGCAGAGTGCCTTACTATTTGCCTCAACAAAAAAGTAGTCATCTGTCTACTTTTCATTGAACAATCTTCCTTCATCCATAATTTTTCTTTTTGGAAGGTTCTTTTTTCTTTTGAGATGTCATACAAGCCATGCTTGGACTAAAAAAAATAATAATAGATAAGGGATTTATTTGCTTTTACTATAAAAATTAATTGACAGGAAAATAGAATGCAAAGTTTGGGCACTTCCCCAGCCCTCAAGGCTGCCAATGTATGTTGAGGCAGAGGGCCATTTGTAAAGCATGGTGGGTGATTGTGAGGCACTGCTAAGGTGTGGAAGTACCTTTAATAATAAAATAAAAATGCTTACCTGACTACCATGTTGCAATGGTAGGTTAAAATACTACTGATAATCAATGCCTCACTAAGTCACCACGAGCACATTTAATGTGTCATGGTGGCAGTTTGGTGCTTGGAAGATAACACACTGGAAGCTGCACACATCCATAACACCAAAGCCACCCATGTGTACAAATAGCGAGAGCAAATGTGTTTATTTTATGTGCACTGTGACACATAATCACACAAAAAAATCTCATAATGTTTTAAGTAAATTTACAATTTTGTGTTGGGTCACATTCATAGCCATCCTGGGCTGCATGTGGCCCATGAGCCATGGGTTGGACACCCCTGGTTTAAAGGAACTTCAGGACAATGTGGAACATAACAACATTTGCAATATAGGAATACCAGAAGGAGAAGAAAAGGAGCAAGAAATAGAAAACCTGTTTGAAAAAATAATGACAGAAAACACCTCAAACTTGGTGAGGGGAAAAGTCATGCAAGGTCAGATTGCACAGAGGGTCCCAATCAAGAGGATCATAGAGAGGCCTCCTACCAGACACACTGTAATTAAAGTGGTAAAATTCAAAGACAAGGAGTGAATCTTAAAGGTAACAAAAGAGAAACAGATAGTAACATACAAGAGAGCTTTGATAAGGCTAGCATCTGATTTCTCAACAGAGACACTACGAACCAGAAGGGAATGACAAGAAATATTCCAAGTGATGAAAATCAAGTGGCTGCAACTAAGACTACTTTACCCAGCAAGGCTTTCATTTAAAATGGAGGGTGAAATAAGGAATTTCCCAGAAAAAAGGGTTAAAAGATATACCTCCATGAAACCATCATTGAAAGATATGCTAAAAGGACTCTTTTAAGAAGATGAAGGAAAAGAGTGAGGGAGAGAGGAACATAGCCACAAAGAGAAAAAATAGCAATGAATAAGTGCCTATCAATAATAACCTTAAATGTTAATGGGTTAAATGCTCCAAACAAAAGACATAGGGTAGCTGAATGGATAAGAAAAATAAGAAAACATAACCAGCATCTATGCTGTCTACAAGAGAACCACCTTAGAACAGAAGGACTGCAAGATTGAAAGTGAAGGGTTGCAGAAACATATTTCAAGCAAACGGACAGGAAAAAAAAACCTGGGGTAGCAATACTTATATGAGACAAAATATATTTCAAAGGCCATAAAAAGAGACACAGAAGGACATTTTATAATACTTAAGGGAAGAATCCATCAAGAAGATATAAATATGGTAAACATATATGCACCCAACATGGGAGTACCTAAATATGTAAGGAAAATCTTAGAGGACTTCAAGAAAGATATTGACAGAAACACAAATGTGGTAGGGGATTTTAACACCCTATTGTCAATAATGGACAGGTCTTTCAAAGAAAATATCAACAAGGATATTGTGGCACTGAATGACACTGTAGATTAAATGGACTTAAATGATATATACAGAAACTTTAATCCCAAAGAAGCAAGATATACATTCTTTTCAAAAGCACATGGAACATTTTCAAAGATAGACAACATGGTAGGACACAAAACAAGCCTCAACAAGTTTAAGAAAATTGAAATTATATCAAGCATTTTCTCAGACCACAAGGGCTTGAAACTAGAAACCAACCTCAAGGAAAAAACTTTAAAAAATCAAGTCCATGGAGACTGAAAAACATGTTATTAAACAATGAATGGGTAAACAATAAGGTCAAGGAAGAAATGAAAAATTTTCTGAAAACAAATGAAAATGGACACATGACAGCTCAGGACCAAAGGGACACAGTGAAGGCAGTCCTGAGAAAGAAGTTCATAGCAACATGGGCCAGCCTAAAAAAGATAGAAACATTTCAGATAAACAACCTAACCCTACGTCAGCAAGAACTAGAGGAACAACAACAAACAAAGCCCAGAGTGAGTAGAAGGAATGAAATAACCAAGCTCAGAGCAGAGTTAATGACACAGAGACTGAAAGAGTAATTCAAAGGATCAATAAATCCAGGAGCTGGTTCGTTGAAAAGTTAAACAAAATTGACAAGCCTTTAACCAGACTCTTCAAGAAAAAAAAAAGAGGACCCAAATAAATATTCAGAAATTCTCCCCTTTCATTTCTGATTAAGTAACAACTGATACCTCAATTATAAAGAGAACATATGGTCTTCTTGGGTTGAAGCAGAGAAACAACACAAACTAACTTTTTCAAACCCAAGAGCTTGTAAAAGCCCTTGATTCTGGATTCTAGATACTAGGTTCACAAAATCTAGAGTCAAGAAGGAAGTAATTTGAAAGATATGCTTCAGTCTTATTGTCAGAACAGAAGTGGTTGACTGAAAACAATACAAGAATCGAGACTGATGAGGCTAGAGCAGGGTTTCTCAACCTTGACGCCTTGGACATTTTAAGGCTGGATCCTTCTTTTTTGGGATGTCCTGTGCACAGAAGGTTTACGGGCCTCTCTGGCCAAAACAAGTTCATTATCAACAGTATGCTATCACCCTAGTGACCCATTATGACAACCAAAAATGTCTTCAAACATTGCCAACTTACCGACTATCCTCTAGGACACAAAATTGCCCTTGGCAAAGAACCACTGAGTTAAAGGGAGAGATTTCCTTAGTAGACTGGATCAAAATCTTAGAGGACAGAAGGGTCTGTTATGAAGAAAAAGTGATCATGAAGGTCAGGAGAGACAAACACGCTAAGAGGGAAAGGGAAATGCACCCGAGTCAAAGTGCTCTGAAAGAGGGATGTGGGATGCAGAGATGTTTTCATTTACGTTGCATCAGAAACAGTAGCTGTGGCCCAGCGAAACCTGAGAGGAAACGCAGTGAATACAAGAGCAGAGGCTGGAATGCCATTCTGGAGGATTGGGATCCATGCTGCCACTGAGAAGCATCCTCCTAAAGCTGGAGACGCACAGTCTTCATTTGGGAAACTG